>JBCNJP010012412.1:0-13860 GCA_039602395.1 Deinandra increscens subsp. villosa
CCGATGCAAAACGGGCCCGGGCCTCGAACCGGCGCCCCGTTTGGGCCCGTACGGCCCATTACCGACAAACGAGCCCAAATACATTTTTCTTTTAAATGTTTTGCCCAATTTGAAGCCCAAGTCCAATGGATTTATTTTAAATAATATTGGCCCATCAAACTTGTATTAATTTTTATAAAATGAGTATCACCTTTTATATTTTTATAAAAATTAGTCATGGACTTGTATATCTTTTATTACATTGTTTAAATATGAATGTTGTGGGGTATTTCTTCTCGAGTAACCATATGTTTTATAAGTATTACGATACACCACATATTTTTATAAAACATGACAAGCTTGTTATAAACCAATATTTTTTTTTATAAAAACAATCACCTACACTTGGGCTAATATAAAAATTGTGTGCTAGTCACCACTTTTATAAAAAAAATTGTGACTTGTGAAGATTGCTTGGCCCACATCACTACCCTACTCTTAGCTTATCATTGCTAGATAGTGAACTGAAAGCTTGTACACATCAACCACCACCAACTTTACTTACCACCTTACACAAACACTCCCCACTTTCCCCTAACCATTCTCTTTCACGTAAAACTTAACCTTCCTCCCCTCTCTTCCTTTTTTTCGGCAGCCTACACAACCCTCACCACCACCATCATTTACCACCATTATTTACCACCACCATCTCCAGCTGTGACCACCACCATCTACCACCATGAACAACCATCAACTCTCCTCCTTCCCTCCATTCTTCACATGAACCACAACCAAGCACCACCCCTTCTCTTTTTTCTGGCTAACGAGAGCACCACAGTCCTACCACCTTCACCTTCAGCCGCCGCCACCACTATTTCCGGCCACCCGCCACCACAGCAGCCCCTCCTTCCCTCCCTCTCTTTTCCGGTCGCAACCCATCATCACCTCCCCCTTTCTTTCTTGCTGCCGTAAGCAACCAACAACCACCACCATCGCGCCACCGCTGCCACTGGGGACACAGCCACCACGTCGTCGCCTCCCTGCTGCCTCCTGCCGTTGCTAGCTGCTGTGGTGCCGCCAAGCTCCGCCACCGCCACCTTTTCTTGGGTTTTTCTTTCGTTCTCCGTTGTGAGTCTTTTAACCGTCTCGTTTACGTTTCTTATACGTTTTAAACGTCCCAAACGATCCCACGAGTCTTGACAAACGATCCTTTAAAACCCGAGTTTTTAACCGACTCATAACTATTTCTTTAATTTTCTTAACCCAAATGTTGTAAGGTTTGAAAATGTGATGTTTTAATCTATGGTAATTAGGTTTAAAACATGTTAACTAATATGATCATCATGTGTTATTCACTCAAAATGTTAGTTGTTTGTTTAAATTGAAAACCCATGGATTAAATAACAAGTATGATGCTTTAATTAAACCATTTGATGATTTAATACATGTTGCATGGTTTGATGGATTAAAAACATTGAGTTAGCATGTTATGGCTCACTAGAATTGTTATAATCATATTATGTTATGACATAAAATGATAGAATTATTAGTTGTAACTTATATTGTTAATCATTTTGTTAATAAGTTAATATATGCTAATGATGATCATCATGGACTAAGTATAATGTTAGTGACACATGTGGGCTAAGTGAGGGTTTAAATACATGCATGGACCTAATATTAGACTAGTTGGACATTAGGATGAATTTATAAAAAGTTTGGACATAAAATGATAACATAAAACCATTTAAATGAATGTTATGGGTAAATATAAAAACTATTGATTTTATAAATTACTTGGATATTTAAACCATAAAAATATCACCATAATCATTGTTATATAAAATGGTCACATTTTATAAAAATATAATTTCTAAAAGACAAGATTTTTAAAAGACTTGTTGAGATTTTATAAGAAATAAAATGGATAAAATATACATAGATATATTTTATGTTCAAAAATGATAGAATATCAAATTTTTGAACAATTGACAAAAACTATAAAACTTTGGTTTTATACAAATGGAGATAGTTTATGTTGGTAAATTTCTATAAAAGTCTTAAAAATTAAAACCCTAACTTTATTGGATAAATAAAGTTATTTAAAAATGATTTTATAAAAATAAAATCAAAAGACTTATAGAAATTATGAAAAACATATTTTAAACATTTTTTATTATTTTAAAAGAATCAAAATAATCAAAACGTTTTAACCGGATCAAATGTTTATTTTTAAACGTTTGAAATTGAAACGAAATCTTTAAACGATTTAAAAACGTTTTACGACGTAACAAATCGTAAATAATTATTTTCAAAAAATAATTATCTTTATGAATTTTAGAAACCCTAATTTGAGTTAAAATCATTTTGGTTTGTAAATATAATTATTTTAATGATAATTATATTTATATTAACTCAAAACCCTAATTTTCATAACATGATTTAAATATTAAATAACCTTTAATAATTACCTACTTATGTTAAATCATTTAACTTGAAATAATTTAATAAAATTATTTCGACAAGTTATAATAATTATTTCAATAATAATTATGGCAACCCTAGTTATATATAGTATAACTTAACGCGATTAAATAAATCAATCGAGCGAGCGAACATAAAAATAATAATAAATATTATTATTTAAAACGATGATCAATACTTGATTGAACTGGTTTTCATGATACGTTATCGCATGTTTAATACTTGTATTTATTTACATTAAATGCCTGTATACGTGAACGATTGCATTTACTGATTTTGTAAACTGATTAACTAACGAGTTTTCAAACGCTACAAACGGGATTATACGTCAAGACTTGACCGGTATCATTTGGGTAACGTTCGTTACTCAAATGATTATGTGGACCCTTATGCATGTTGTCTTATGTTTTAATAGGACTTTACTTGCTAGTTGCCACTCGGTAATTCATCATCACTGAAAATCAAGTGAGTTTCACGGCCCATTTTCTTTACAACTGTTTTACACTTATGGGGGAGAAATCATGAACTGATAAACTGTTTTAACTTAATGTTATGGTCTACTGTTAGCCGTATGACTATCTGTTCTCTTACTGATTGCCCACAACTGGTACTTTATCGTTATAAACGTTAGTACAACTGAATCCCACCATTAGTTGATTTCAATTATTTCTGCTCGAAACGATAACTAGTGAATAGATCTATTTGGGTTGACAACCCTGCCCGGTTTGGTAGCTCCAATCCTGACTTCGTATATTGTCAAGGGGTACACGTCAGTTATTCTTGCCTGTTCGGTATCTCTCGGGCGAGGATACCATGGGTGGGTAAACCGTTAGTATTTGAAATAAAGGTTCAGGTTAGATCATACAACTACAACAGTAAGCCAACGTAACATTTAAGTACTCTGAAAACTGTTTTACAATCTTACTATCGAGTCCTAAACCTGTGAACCTCACCAACTTTATGTTGACCTTTTAAACTCATGATTTCTCAGGTAACTAAGCTGATCATGGAAGCCGTGCAAATGGGACTTCGCCTTTATATTCGGACCTGCTTCGTTGGAGTCTTAGTCCCTATCTATCCTAAATAACTACTTTATGTTTTCAATAAATGAAACTTGACTTTTAAAAGTTCAAATGTAAGACAATATCGTTTACCACTCTTTCCGCTGCAACAATTAATGATATTATGTATCAATTAACGTTTGAATTTAGTAGTAGTTGTTCTGTATATCTGTGACTATGATTCCATCTCGCTCACACCCAATCATTTGTCCGAGGTGTGACAGATTGGTATCAGATCCGCAGTTATAGCGAACCAGGTTAAACACTTTAACAAAAACCAAACCTGGACTATGACCGGCTCCGAAGCTTCCGTTTGCACGCAAGACCACTTCCTTATTTTATGGATTATGTTAACTTATGCTTTATACATACATGAGTTATTAATTCTGTTATGCATTTATATCTTTGTTTTAAATGCTATTATCATGGTACTAACTTTGTTCTCTGATGGAATATTATCGCAGAGATGACTTCCTCCTCGGACGAGGTTATCTGCATTTCCGATTCCAGCAGAGATGATCAAGTGGTGCCGGAGTACTCTCCATCACCTGAAGACTATATGCCATCCAGCCCTGAGGCTGAGATCCCTACAGTGGGTACTGTCCGACTATCGACCATCCCATCGAGTTTCCTGAGGCCCCTACGACCAAGGGTCTCAGACGACACATCAGACCACCCCTCGCCCACCACTATTGCTAGCGGTGCGGCTGTAGCTGCTACTACTGATGCCACTGTTGACCCCTTTGCGCGCAGACAGCGTTCTGTACGCACCTACCGACCCTTTCGAGGTGCAGGTAGGCGTGGATTCACCCCCGAAAGGGGAGCTGGCCCTTCTCGGCGCAGAGCAGCTGAGGCTCCTGCAGACGAGCCTGTGCCCAAGCGGCACTGCGCGTCTGACCACCCTCACCTTGCCTGGATCCCGGGGCAGCTAGCCTCGTGGAGGACCTTTGAGGGAGTACCTAGCCTGTACGGGTCAGGTGACTCTTCCGCTAGGGATGGCGCCTCTGACCACCCTAGAGCCGGATACTCTATCCTCACAGGAGAGCCTATAGCGGATACTGTTCCGCTGCTCGTGGCACGTGCTCGTAGCCACGATCAGAGACTTGCCGTCCTGAACGACGATATCTTTAGGCTCCCCACTCGGGTTGAGTTCACTGCGTTGTTGGCCCGCGTAGCTGAGCTAGAGCGCATTCAGGTCGCTTACCAGGGAGCCATGGAGTCCATGCACGCTCACATGAGCAATGTGTGCATGGTCAACTTTGCTTTGGTACTGGCCAAAGAATCCTTCCAAGCCCGACTTGCCGTCTTGGAGGAATTCGCGGGGCGAGTGTTCACCTACTTGGACCTCAAAAGAATCCTTCCAATCAAATCACGGCTCCTCCGACGCTCACCGTCGCGTACGGGTCACTGGTAATGATCCGGCGCTGTGATTTGCTTCTCTCTAATGACGGTGATTTACGGCCATTAAAAATCGTTAAGCATCGATGCATACACTTATAAATCCATATTCGGCAAAAATCGAGCTCCGGCAATCGTTAGATCGAGGTCGCTGTGATTTGATTGACTGTACAGATTCAATTTACTATGTTGCTCTGTTTCTTTGGACACACAAAGAAGAAGAACAACACACAAAGAAGAAGAACAGAAGGGGATCGAGTGTTTGGTTTCTTACAACATACAGACAAATAAGAAAAGGGGAGTGTTTGGTTAGGTTGATAACAAAGACAAACAAAAAAAGGGAGTGTTTGGCTAGGTTAATATGATGTGGCAGGAATTAAAAAATAAAAAAAAATAAATAAATTTCCAACTCAGTTGCCACATCAGCAATAAACTTAACGGTGTTAAGTTTTTTAACGGCAGGACCATTAGAAATAAATAGGTTGAAAGTTGGGATCATTGGGAATTATTATTAAAAGTGAGATTATTAACAGCCAACTCTAAAAACTTGGGATTATTTAAATCCAATTTTCCAATTATCAATTAATAACTTCACCATCAAAACAAATTATAATGGATGAGACAATTATTGATAGCGGATGTCGTGGTCCACTTCAAAAACCTAAATAACCTAAGTAGCTAGGGTAAGTAGGGTATCGAATCCACCAGGAGCATTTGGTCAGTGTTATATGATCTATTTGATTATTTAACTAGATTAAACATTTAAACTAAAAAGTGTAGAAGTTGATTTTTTTAAAATAAAAATTAATGAGAATAACAATGAATAAAAACAAGTGATCACGTTTAGGTTCGGAATTGACAGCACTAAGTATAACCTAATTCATTTACCATGTTGAAAAAGACACATAGACATAACTCAATTCAATGTTTGAGAAATGAGAAGTCACATAGACATAACTAAAATAACTTTTGTAAAGAAGGATGATCACTAGACTAAGGAATCCGGCCAAATTGACCTAATGATTCGAAACCGAATAGGAACCCGTGCTAGGATGTGTCTATAGAATATCAATTCAAACAATATGAGACCCGTGAAACAACCACTGGTGACTAATCATTAAAACTAAAGACTGATGGTTATTAATAAGTTCAACAAAGACGAATTCTTTCTTGTAGACGAAAGTTAACTCAAACCCTAATCACCAAAATATATTTAAACCATCTACTAGCAAGATAATAAAAAAATACTCAAGTGTTTAGCCTGGTCCATAAACTAAATTGAATACAAAAACATATCCAAAACCTACTCCTAACTGTGATCACCAATAGTTTAGCCAATCATATTAATAAAGAAATTCAATTTTGTCACAATCAAACTCTTCGGTAAAAGTAATCAACCAAACTTGTTCTTACACAATTAAACAAAATATAAACTTAAAAGAATCTAGCCTGCGAAGTAACTGGTCACAATCTTTCTTTCAATCCGCTGCCACTCTCTCCATGTAATCAGCCAAGAGGCTGATCATGCCTCATGCGAAGCAACTGGTCACAATCTTTCTTTCAATCCGCTGTCACAATCTTTTTTATCTAGCGTCGTAAGGTTTTTACTTTTTAAACAAAGAAATTAAACATAAATACACACTACGTCAATATTGGCATTTGGCCACAGAAAAAGAACCGTGAACAAAGGTCTTTGGCCACTTTTTTTTTTCTTCATTTCAATCGACATCAAAAGTCCCGTCATCGTATTTATCATACGACCACGTTTGAATATCAGTGGCTGAAGCCACCTTAGAAATGTGGTTGAAGGGTAACAATATCTATTGTTAGGGGTGAGCATCGGTCGGTTTGGGTCTTTTTTGAACCTTAACCGTGACCATAACCGCTTGTTCGGTTAAACATAATTTTCTAACCATAACCATAACCGATGATCGGTTATGGATGGTTCAGTTAACCATCGGTTATGGATCGGTTATGGTTAATTTCGGTTAACCATTAAACTTTGAACTTTGGACTTAAAATTTCAACTTTTAGCTAGGTTTAGTTGATTAACCACTAAACCCATATTTAGTTTTTTTTTTTAAGTTAGTTGAAAAACTAAAATAAAAGGAAAAACCTATTTTGTCTAACCTATATCACACCTTTTATAAGGAAAGGATTAAGTAAAATTCTTATCATAAACGGTTTGGGATGGTAAAAATTCATACCCAAAAACATATTAAGTTCTCAAGATATATTGATCAATCCAAATACCTAATAACTAAGCTAGGTGACTGCCCACCCGAGATTGTGGTCCGATCACAGTCCTTTGACCCTCCAGTGCTTGGCGAAGGATTTCGGGCCTACCCCATTTCGTTTCTTTAATTCCTGGCTTTCTAAAGAAGGATTGGAAAGAGTGGTACATGATGCTTGGTGCTCCTCTCAATCTGAGGGGAGGCCTGATGAAGTTCTTCTCAACAAATTCAAGAGGACTAAGGAGGCTTTAAAATGCTGGATCCGTATGTGCAAAGAAAAAGACTCAGCCTTGTTGCGTGATACCACTGTGGCCTGCAACTGGTTTGATGAGACGTCGGAACTCAGGGATCTCACGGACCAGGAGTGTGATGAGTGGGTTGCTGCTAAAACTTCTTTGGCCAAGCTAAATTATGATGCTTCCTGCGATTTAATCCAGAAATCAAGAGCCCGCTGGGCGATGGAAGGTGATGAAAATACCTCCTACTTTCATGGGATCGTGAATCAAAAACTGGGTGCGGGTCGTATTAATGGGCTGCTGATCAACGGATGTTGGGTTACGGATCCTAAGCCCATGAAAAAAGAGATTTGGCGATTCTTTAAGGACAAATTCAAGAAGACTGATGTTGTCCGCCCGAAAATTATTTGTGATGGGCTTAAGCAGCTCTCTGATGACGAGGGAAACTTCCTTACCCAAAATTTCATGAAACTTGAATTAAAAGAGGCTGTTTGGATGTGTGCTAGTGACAAAGCCCCAGGCCCGGACGGCTTTAATTTTAGCTTCATTAAAAGATTCTGGAACCTCATGGAGGACGATTTTTGGAAAGTGCTGGTGTCCTTTTATGAGAATGGCACTTTGGGAAAAGGGGTTGGCTCGTCATTCATTCATTTAGTTCCCAAGAAGGAAGATCCTCTCACCCCTAATGATTTCCGGCCGATCTCTCTTATTAGTTGTATTCAGAAAACCATTTCTAAAGTGTTGGCCACCCGCTTAAAAACGGTTATTGGGAGCGTGATCTCTGAAACTCAAATGGGTTTTCTGGCGGAGCGGAACATTATAGACGGGCCTCTTATCATTAATGAAGTCATCTCCTGGGCTAAAAAGCATAAGGATCCTACTATGATCTTCAAAATTGACTTTGAGAAGGCTTTTGCTTCCATTGATTGGGATTTTCTGGATGATATGCATGCCCAAATGAACTTCCCCCCAATTTGGCGCAAATGGATCAAAGGTTGCCTTGCTAGTTCCCGTGCTTCGGTGCTCCTTAATGGCTCCCCTACGTTTGAATTTCAGTGTTTTAGGGGGGTGAGACAGGGTGACCCTTTATCACCCTTTTTGTTTCTTATTGGTATGGAGGCACTACATCATATGTTCCGAAAGGAAACTAGTTTGGAGATTTTTCATGGTTTTCGGGTCCTGAGGCTGTGTGCTTCTTTATCGCAGCTCACTTATGCGGATCGATGCCATTATTGTTGGCTCGTGGTCCTCGCTGAATGTCGCCAACCTCATCCGAATGCTCCGGGGTTTCTTTATGGTTTCTGGTCTCAAAGTTAACTTTTTGAAATGCGGGTTGTTTGGTGTTAATGTCCCTTTTGATGATGTGCAGTCCCATGCCAGCAGATTCGGGTGCCTGGGCAGCAATCTTCCCTTTAAATACTTAGGCCTCCCTGTGGGTGAGAACATGAATCGAATTAGAGCTTGGCAACCGGTGGTGGACATTTTTCTATCTAGGCTTTCAAAATGGAAAGCTAAGCACTTGTCAATGGGGGGACGCCTCATCCTTGTGAAATCCGTTATTGACAGCCTCCCCGTTTATCTCTTCTCTCTTTATAAAGCTCCGGCTAAAATTATTCAAACGTTAGAAAGTATTCGATTTAATTTTTTATGGGGGGGATTCCGGGATGGTGACGGCGTATCCTGAAAGATTCACTGGGTCAGCCGTGACCTCATTTGTCGTCCGAAAGCTGATGGGGGACTTGGTCTATCCTCCTTGGAAAGTTTAAATTTAGCTCTGTTGACCAAGTGGTTTTGGAGATACGTCATGGAACCTAACGGTCTCTGGAGGAAGATTATTGATGGTTTCCATGGGCCCATTCAAACCAACTGGATCCCCCACAAAAAATGCATGCCTGGAGTATGGAACAACATTGTAAAGGTGGAGAACTGCTTGTTGAAAAAAGGGTTTTGTTTAAAAGAAAATTTGGTTGTTAATCACGGTAGATGGAGCTGGAAATTAGACCATGGGGGGAGTTTTTCTACCAAAAGCCTGCGGCTGGGTTTATGCTCTCAACAGGCCCCTCCAAAGCCCAACGTGTTATCCTGGCCCAAATATGTTCCTCTCAAAGTTAACCTTCTCATTTGGAAAAGCCCAATATAACCGACTGCCCACGTTAGACAATTTGCAAAAACGAAACATCGCTTTGAACTCCCTATGTTGCCCGCTTTGTGAAGATTACAACGATTCGGTTGAGCATCTGTTTGTTGAGTGCAAGGTGGCGGTTGGTATTTGGAGCCTTATCTCCTCTTGGTGTCGGATCCCTCCTATTTATTGCTTCTCTTTTTGAGACCTCTTGAGTGTACCCGTTGTCGCCAACTGTGAGAAAAGGATGGCAGATTTGATTACCAGTATCATCCACTATGCTTGTTGGGCCCTTTGGAAAGCTAGGAATGAGGCGATTTTCAAGAAAAGGAAGAGCACAATGCAAGCGTTGTTCATGGAAGTCAAATCTCTTAGTTTTCTTTGGATTAATAATAGGGGTGGGAAAAAAGTTTCTAGTTGGGTCGATTGGTGTAACTTCTCTTTCCCAATGTAAGCTCTCTCTTGTGTTTCTTTGGCTGCCTCTAGCGTCTTGCTAGTTGGTGTGCGTTTTTAATGAAATCGCCGTTAAAAAAAAAAGTGGCTTCTTGAATTAAACAATCAAGAAAAAGAGGTTGGTGTGGATTGGTCTAACATTGCTCTCATATTCTATAAATTAATATCGATGATGAAGCTTTTAGAGACCTGACTAATTAATGTGATGGATATCTGGACAAAATTATTGAAGCCATGTGGTAATAAAGTTTGGAATGTGGAAAACATACAGCCAATACAACAACGCAATTACCAACACACGCAACTATGATAGAAATGAATGTAAACTCCTTCAGTAACTCCGCATGTTCTAAATTTAGTCAACAAACTTCCGGAACAGATATTTTTTTTTTGAACGGTCAACTCAAAACCCCGGAAAACCAGGGATTATTTACGGATCAGTTGAGCTCCTTCCAGGAATAATCCATCTCCGCGAGCGGTCGGGTGGTAAAACCTGAGAGCTCAGGGATTGAACTTGTGACCTCTCAGTTCTAAGTCTTCCCTCATCGCCAATAACCACTAGGACAAGTCCTTATGGTTGGAACATATATTCTTATTTTCTAATTTGTATCGGTTCATAATTTAATTGAAGTTATGATATACATGTATTATCTTAGTGTTATATATAAGTATCTAAAGTGAATACTACCATAACAAAAAATCGGTTCGGTTTCGGTTAATTCGGTTATTGGAAAATGAATAACCAAAACCGAACCGTAAATACCGGTTTTGGTTATTTCGGTTCGGTTATTTTCTGGTTTTTGTTCGGTTTGGTTATTTTTGGTTCGGTTTAGTCGGTTAATTCGGTTTTTTGCTCGTTCGGCCACATATGTTTGTTTAACTTGGCCTTTGATATTATATAGTCACATATATTTGTGTTTTAGCCACATATATTTGGAGAAAAAAAAATGGCAAAAGGGTTGTTGAAAGCAGATATTTTGTCCCAATACATGTGGCCAAAGGGTGGCAACAACCACGTTAAATTTCAAAAGTGTGACATTTGGTATTATATGATCACATATATTTGTGTTTTAACCACATATATTTGAAAAAAAAAGTGGTGAAAAGATTGTTGAGATCAGATATGTTCTCCCAATACGCGTGATAATTTATTACCTAATACAAATCAATTATAAATTTTTTATTCATTACAAATAAAATACAAATAAAAAATTAAAGAAAATTACATTCAATCAATCAATCACTGTATAATATAGAATCTTTGAGACAATGTATCCACCATATTTTCCCAAACTAGATTTTTTTTTGAACGGCAATGCAATAAAACGGGTAAAACCATTAGCAAGGAGCTAGGGGCAGCCAAAAAAACATTACAAAGAAAAGGAAATTCAGTCTTTCCAAGAAACGGACCGGAACTTACATCGGTTACTAAAACATAAAAAACTTCAATTCTTAATTTCAACCAACACTCGGTGTAGCGACGGAGGACGATGATCGAAAATGGTTTTGTTCCTTTCAACCCATATGCACCAACACGTCGTGAGAACAATAATATTAATCGCCATCTTTTTGTCTTGAGGAACAAAAGCCGAATTGTGGAAGTTAACCACGTCTTTGAAGGAGAACAGAACCGCCGACGGAAGACGACACTATTGAGTCACCCGTTGCCAAATTATGGCGGAAAACGTGCATCCCGTGAATAAGTGATCTGATGATTCCAGCCCCGCATCACAAAGAACGCAGAACGGGTTCGTGACGGGTATGTTTCTTCGGGTCAGCCCGTCCTTTGTCGGCAAGCGCCCAAGCACCGCTCTCCATGCTAAAATATTTATTTTGCTTGGCACACCCCGACACCACTCGAAGTCGAAATTAGCCCCATGAAAAGTCACCTCGGAGATCAGGTTTCGAAGGGACTGAACTGAGAAAATCCCTTCGTTGGACCCAGTCCACTTCCACCCATCGTTATTTGGCACCAGGAAGTTTTGCATGGGAACCCCAAAATGCTCCAACTCCAAATTGGCCTTTGTTATAGCTTTCCAAATACCTCCCAAAGAAGGAGTTAAAGGGATTAACTGAGCCGCATTAGGACTGTTGTGGATGCTCCGAATGACCTGCCGCCACAACCTGTTAGGTTCGGAAAGAAACCTCCACGTCCATTTAGCAAGGAGACATATGTTAGCTTTTCTGAGAGGTTCGAGACCCAGCCCCCCGCACTTCTTCGGTTTCATAATAGCCTCTCAATTAACCCAGTGTATTTTTGACTGCGCAACATTACCTCCCCACAGGAATTTAAATCGGATTTTTTCTAATTCCTCGAGGATATTTTTTGGCGCCCGGTAAAGGGATAAATAATAGGTAGGAAGGCAATCCAAGACCCCTTTGATCAAGACCAAACGACCACCCATTGAGAGGTGTTTTGCTTTCCATAAGGAGAGACGGTTGTTGAAGGTGTTAATGACATTACTCCAATTCTTTTTGAGATTCATGTTAGCTCCGACCTTCAAACCAAGATACTCGAACGGGAAGTCCTCGGTTTTACAACCAAGCATCGCCGCCGTGGAGTTAATCTCCAACGGATCCACATTAACACCAGTAAGCCCGCATTTACTAAGATTCACCCGAAGACCGGAGACGAGGAAAAAACACCAAAGTAGCCTCCGGAGATTGTTGAAGTTACTCTCCGTCCATTTGCCTAATATCATCACATCATCCGCTGATCTGCAAAGAACAAATGCGAGATGCACGGCCCATCATGAGGAAGTTGTATTCCGTGGAAGATACCCAACAAACCCGCCTTCGTCATCATCCAATGGAAGAGCCTCCATAGCGATGATAAAAAGAAAGGGCGAAAGTGGATCCCCTTGGCGCACACCTTTGAAAACAATCGAACTCCTTGGTGGGGGAGCTGTTAATGAGGACCGAGGATCTTGAAGCACCTAACACACCTCGCACCCATTTCCGCCAAACCGGAGGAAAGTTCATTTGATCGTAAAATCGAATCTAAAAAGTCCCAATCTAAGGTAATCATACAGCTTTGTTAAAATCGATTTTGAAAAACATCGCTTGCAAGTTTGGCTCTTTTAAGCCACGAGCAGGATCTCATTAATGATCAACGGCCCATCGACGATATTCCGATTCGCAACGAAGGCCATTTGAGTTTCGGATATTATGGACTCCAACACGGGTTTAATGCGGTTGGCGAGCACCTTAGTAAACAACCTTAGCAATATACACCCAAGGAGACTAATTGGTCTAAAATCCCCAAACGATTGTGGATCCGAAGATTTGGGGATTAGACAAAATAAAAGAGGATGTACAACACTTGTTAAGCGAGCCATGAGAATGGAAATAATCCAAGACCTCCTTGAAATCCCGACCCAATAAGTCCCAATGATTTTTTATGAAATCGAAATTGAACCCGTCGGGCCCTGGCGCCTTATCACCCCCACAATCCACGAACAGCCCCTTTAATTTCCGTCTCTGTGAAGGGAGCCGTAAGCGCCTCCGCCTCCGCCTCCGAAATACGATTAATCCCAATACATTCCATCTTCGGACAGGTAAAACGTGTAATCGTTAGTCTTTGCTCTCCATTACTAAATATGTGTTAAGGAGCAAATTATGAAAGGTGTTGCATAATTGTCTATCCATTATAATTTGTTTTAATGGTGAAGTTATTCATTGTTAGTTTGCAACAATCTCCATTTCTTTTGTATGATTGAAAAGTCGATATAAACACTATGTTTTTATTTTATTTTATTTTATTTTATTTTATTTTATTTTATTTGAATTTAGTTTTGTTGTGTTTTAAACATTTCAAATGTGATATGAAATCAAAAGAATCGCGATATATTTTATAGTTATTATATTATTTTAAGAATGAAAACACTTATTTT
>JBCNJP010012413.1:0-12500 GCA_039602395.1 Deinandra increscens subsp. villosa
AAGGAGAATTGCGATTGATATTGAGAGCAAAATCAGGAAAATGTTTATTAGAAACAAGGAGAAGATTACAATTGATCGTGAACAGCTAAGCCTAATATAACCTAACAATTAACGGCTATAAACTGCTACTAACAACCATTAACAAACATTAGTTCTCGGTTGACAGACTCAACCCTTGTACTTCCAATATTTTCATTATTGACCCTCAAGTTTTCCAACATTCTCCCCCCTAATTCAAAGTCTTGAATTATCTTCCTTTTCCTGAATCTTGACCTCCCATATTAGAATTTACTCAATATCATTGCATACCAGCGGTCCATAGACTTGTGCATACTAATGTATCTTGCAAATCCCTTTATGAGATTCAATCATACTCTCTAACACCTAACATCCTTTTCATGTCTAAGAATGCTATCCTTGCCAACGGTTTTGTCAATACATCAGCTCTTTGCTGTTTTGAGCTCACATATTCCACCAAAATCTGGCCCCTCTCTATACATTGTCTAATGAAATGGAACCTTAGATTTATATGTTTGCTCCTACCATGAAAAACTGGGTTTTTCATCAAACTGATTGCTGATCTATTATCCACAAAGAGCAATACTTTGGACTGCTTTGTGCCAGTTAGTTCCTCCAATAGACCTGCCAACCAAAGAGCTTCACAAGCAGCAACAGTGGCTGCCATAAACTCAGCTTCACAGGAAGAAAGAGCCACTGTTCTTTGCTTTTGTGAATGCCAAGTAACTATGCAGTCATTATAGTAGAAACAGTTTCCAGAGGTGCTTTTACCATCTTCATGATCCATAAGATGATTTGAGTCACTGAACCCAATAAGGTCTCCCCCCTGATCACTGCTATAGAAGACCCCTTCATTCATGGTACCTTTTATGTACCTCACAAGATGCTTCACTGCCTGCAAGTGTGTTTCTTTAGGCTGCTGCATAAACCTGCTCAGGATTCCTACTGCATAACAGATATCTGGTCTTGTTTGAGTTAGATATCTCAAAGAACCTACCAGCTTCCTATAGCCTGTTGGATCCACATCCTCACCACCCTCTTCTCTCAACAGTTTTTGACCTGGTTCCATGGGTATTTTGACACTATTGCAGTTTTCCATCCCAGCCATCTTTACCAACTTTTGAGCATAAGAAGCCTGCTTTAAGCTAATACCCTCCTCCTTTTGAGTTACCTCTATGCCAAGATAGTATTTTAAAAGACCTAAGTCTGTCATCTCAAATTTTGACTTCATTTGTTCTTTGAAGACCTCCACTTCCTTCCAGTCACTTCCTGTTATTAACAGATCATCCACATACACTCCTAATATCAGGTTTGACCCTTTTCTTACTCTGGTATAAACAGCCTGTTCATGCATGCATCTTTTAAATCCAAATTCCTTTAAAGAAGTATCCAATCTCATATTCCATGCTCTTGGAGCCTGTTTCAATCCATATAGGGCTTTAGTCAACTTGTATACCTTATGTTTTGATTCCTTTTTCCCAAATCCCTGTGGTTGCTTTACATATACTTCTTCCTTCAAAGTCCCATGTAAAAATGCAGCCTTGACATCCATATGGTATACTTTCCACCTTTGTTTTGCAGCATAAGCTATTATGAGTCTAATGGTTTCAATTCTTGCCACAGGGGCAAAAACCTCCTCATAATCCACTCCTTCTTGTTGCACATACCCTTTTGCCACAAGCCTTGCTTTATACTTTGTTACCACCCCTTGAGCATCCTTTTTTATTTTGTACAGCCATTTCAGCCCAATGGGATTGCATCCTGCTGGTGGATCAACCAGTCTCCATGTTTTATTTCTCTCTATGGCATTGATTTCCTCCCTCATTGCTGCAACCCACTCTTTCTTCTTGGCAGCTTCATCAAAAGACATAGGCTCACTTTCATGTGCAAGGAGGAGCTCTATTTGCTCATTCTCTTCTTGTCTTTGAGCTCCCAGTTTCAATCTTCTGTCCAAAACATAATCCTTTAGTTTAGTTGAGACTTTAGGAACCCTTGATGACCTTCTCATTGTACCTTCCTCCCTTTGGACAGAACCTGATTGATCCTCATCACTATCATTATGATCTTCATCTGTTGTATCAGCTTGGCTAGCCTCACCATGTGATTCAACCTCCACTTCAGGGCTTATGTAGTCCTGTTCTTCCTGACTTAGCTCATAGAAGCCATGATCCTGCACCTTTTCTTCTTCTGCAACTTTGTCAATTTCCTGTCTTCCTGACCAATTCCACTTTCTAGATTCTTCAAACTTTACATCCCTGCTCACAACTATCTTGTTTGAGCTGACATCTAACATTCTGTGCCCCTTTGTTCCTTCTTGGACTCCTAAATAAACCATAGCCCTGCTCCTATCTTCCAATTTGCTCAGCCCAGGTTGAGTGGTTTTTACATGACCAGTACAACCAAAGACCCTTACATGACTTAGGTTTGGCACCTTCTTTCTGATAGCAGCATATGGTGTAGACCTTTCTAGAGCCTTGGTGGACACCCTGTTGAGTATGTAGACTGCATGTTTCACTGCCTCTCCCCAAAATTCATCTGGAACAGCCATGCCTTTCATCATACTTCTCACCATGTTGAGAATGGTCCTATTTCTTCTTTCCACCATGCCATTTTGCTGGGGTGAGTAAGGAGCTGTGAGTAACCTGTTTATTCCTGCATTCTCACAAAACAAGTTGAACTCATTAGATGTAAACTCCCCCCCCCCCCTATCAGACCTTAAAGATCTGATTTTATACCCCAGTTTGTTCTCAACATTGGTTTTGAATCTTTTGAAAGTTTCAAATGCTTGGTCTTTAGATTTTAGCATATATACCCACATAAATCTTGAAAAATCATCAACAAGTAGCATAAAATACTTATTACCTCCCTTGGTTGCTGGTGTGATAGGTCCACAGATATCCATGGATATCATCTGCAGTGGGTACTCTGACCTGTAATGTGCCTCTTTTGGAAAGCTTTCTCTAGCTTGTTTCCCTGCTAGACATGCATCACATACCTGAGTTTGGCTTCTCAAGATAGGCATTCCTTCAACCATCTTCTTTGCAGCCATCTCTTCCAATACTTTGAAGCTTGTATGACCCATCCTAGCATGCCATAACCATTCCTTTTCCTCTAGACTAGCAAGACAGCACATAGGTTCACCCATGTTCAGTTTGATCTTGTACAGCCTATTTGGTTGTCTCTTGACCTTCATAAGGAGTTTCCCACTCTTCTCATAGACCCACAGATTCTCACCCTTCAACCTGATTTCACAACCTGCCTCAGTTAACTGCCCTAGGCTTAAGATGTTGCTCTTCAATGTAGGTATGAAGTATACTTACCTTAGGACTCTTTGCTCTTGGTTCTTTCCTTCTAAAAGAACAGACCCTTTTCCTTCAATCTTCACTTTAGACCCATCTCCAAACCTGATGTTTCCTTTAATCTTTTTGTCTAGTGAAGAGAAGAATGTGGCATTCCCTGACATATGGTTTGATGCACCATTGTCAAGATACCAATAATCATTCCCTTCACAGGACTCATACAATGAGGGCTTTACTTTCTCCTCATTTAGGAACACTTGTCTTTCTTCCTTGTGATCAAGTGAGAGCAGTAAAAGAGCATCATCATCATCACTTATTTCTTGTGACAAGTTTACCTCCTGTTCCTGATTTCCTTTACCATTCTTGCACTCACTGGCATAATGTCCATAAAGGTCACATTTAAAACACTTAATATGGGATTTGTCCTTCTTCCCTTTCCCAAGTGATTTTGAGTTATAGTCCTTCTTAGTTTCATGTTTACATTTCCCTTTTCCTTTCTGATTTTTTCTCATTTGTCCTAGTATTTCTATCAGGCAGCTTATCCGTACCCTTTTTGCTCCTATTCTCCCTACTCTTGGCTTGCCATTCTGAATAGGTAAGTAGTAGTTGGTCATTATTGCTAGTTGGCTCAGTTTTCCCTTTGTTACCAACCCTTTCTTCATAAGCCCTTAGCCTACCAACTACATCTTGGAACAAAATTGTATCTATGTCTGTGATTTGCTCTATGGAGGCAACCAAATGTATGAACTTATCAGGCACAGAATCTAATATCTTCCTAACTTTGACAGATTCTTTCAATGGTTCTCCTAATTCAACAAACTTAGATGCAATACCTGATAATCTTGCTGCATAACCATCCACACCTTCTGATTCCTTCATTCTAAGAGACTGAAACTCATTGTTCAACGTTTGCAGCCTTGCTTTCTTGACCCTGTCTTCCCCTACAAATCGGGTTTTAATGGAATTCCAGACCTCCTTGGCTGAATCCAAACTTGCCACCTGCAAGACGATTTCTTCTGGAAGACCCTGGTACAAGTATGCCACAGCCGCATTGTTCTTCTTTTGGTCCACTTCTTGACCCGCTGCCGGTTCGATCACATCCCAAAGCCCGTGCACGTTGAAGATGGCCTTCATCTTTACCGACCAAATTGTGTAATTTGACTGGTTTAGCATGGGGCATTGAAGGGGAATTGTTGTGTAATTCTCCCTGACCTGGACTTGGTTTCGATTGTTCACCCCTGTATCCCCCATTGATGGATCTGATGATGATGCGTGAATTTTCGATTGAGATCTTCGAGGAGATGATCTCGGTGAACGAAGCGGAGATGTTAGAAGACGATGAATGATGACAATTGAACGGAGGATCCAAGATCCCCTTTACGATTGCAGCTTTGTTCTTCACGATCGACGATCGATTGATCGAGCAATTTTCCTTCGAATTGCTCTGATACCAAATAAAGGAGAATTGCGATTGATATTGAGAGCAAAATCAGGAAAATGTTTATTAGAAACAAGGAGAAGATTACAATTGATTGTGAACAGCTAAGCCTAATATAACCTAACAATTAACGGCTATAAACAGCTACTAACAACCATTAACAAACATTAGTTCTCGGTTGACAGACTCAACCCTTGTACTTCCAATATTTTCATTATTGACCCTCAAGTTTTCCAACAATGCTAAAAGCCAAGTGGCTATTATAGGGATGCTAAGGGTGCTTTTGGTTGTGGAAAACATTTTCCAGTTTTCCATTTTCAGTTTTCTAGAAAATGAAATGAGTTTTCCATCTCTAGAAAACATATGGAAATTTTTGAAAACGCGTTCTAAACCAAAAGATGGGTTTTCCATTTCTTGATTCCAATAAAAACATCATAAAAACTTTGAAGTGGAGGAGCTAGGTTCAGGACGGAGGAGCTAGAGTTCACGATGGAGAAGATGGAGAAGCGGCGGAGTGTTTTTTTGGGGGAGAAACCCTACATTTGAAATTTTGAACACTTATGAAATTTGGAAAACGAAAACAAAAAATGGAAAACAAAAAAAAATGTTTTCCAATTTTGGTTTAAAAGTTAGAAAACACCGTTTTCTGTTTTCCTGGATTTTTTTTTCTGGAAAACTACAATTTGAACGCGTATTCTGTTTTCCATGTTTTTTCTTAGAAAACAGAAATGAAAAACAAGATATGTTTTCCACAACCAAACGCACCCTAAAAGTTTCATCGCCCATGACCCTAGATGAGTGGCTATATTGGGGATGCTAAATGTCTAAGTGGCTAGTATGGGGTAAAAGTTGGTCAAAGTGGCTACTGTGGTCCTTTTTCCCATATAGATAGGCTGGTGAAAGTCCGTCAAGAAACTGAGTCATATGTATGGGTTGAAATTGTTACTACAGATTTTTTAGTGACCGATCGCATACTAGGTTTTATGGACCGACCACCGATTGAATTTTAGCAATTGATCGAACTTAGCAACGGATCACATACGGATTTCAGTCTTTTAAAAAAGGGAAAATGTTACATAAACATAACCAACTTTCAATTTTTTTCCAATTATGTCACTCAAACTTTTTTTTTCAATCATGTAACTTAACTTTAAAATATGTTCTAATCCTAGATAAATGACCTGATTAGCAGGTAACTAAATCAATTTTTTATAAAACTGAATTTTTTATAAAAAACAAAATTTCTTAAAATCGAATTTTTAATAAAAACGAATTTTTTTTTATAAAAATTTGAAATTTTATAAAAAACCGTTTTTTATATAAAAACCGTTTTTAAAAAAACTATTTTGGTTTATTTTGACCCTTTGGGTGTATTTTACTTTATTTTGACCCGTTTGCATGTATTTTGGACTCGTTGTGTTGTATTTTGGCATATGTTGGACTCGTTATGGTGAGAACCGTTTGCCTTCGACTAAATATTTTGGCATATTTTGTTGTAATTTTGAACCGTTTGCCATCAACTATATATTCTCAATTTGTTATTGATTTTTACAATGTTTTTTGCATTTTTAAATTTATATTTAAACCGATTTTTATAAAAAAAACATTTTTTATAACGTTTTGAATCTTTAAATAAAAAATCCATTTTTTATAAAAAAAATGCATTTTTATAAAAAATCAGTTTTTATAAAAAAAAATTGATTAGGTTACCTACTAATCAGCTCATTTAATTTATCTAGGATTAGAACATATTTTAAAGTTAAGTTACCTAATTGGAACAAAAAAAGTTTAAGTGACCTAATTGAAACAAAATTGAAAGTTAATTATGTTTCTACAAAATTACCCCAGTAGCCATAGGTATATAGGCCACTTTCAACGGGACGTCCGTAGGAGGATTTTTGCTGAGTTGGAAATCCATCCGCTGGACATGCAATGGAAGAACCGTTGGTGTGGGCGCATGTGGGGGTTACAATTCGTCGGGCCGTGCGACGAGAAATGCAATTTTCTTCTTTTTAAATTTTTTTTCTCTCATCTCTCACACGCATATAAATTGTATTTAATCGTGGTGTGCGTGGGAAGGGCGGGATTTGTTAGGAGTTATAAAAAAACTGATTTTTGACATGATTACCAGGCACACATATGAGAAGTGTGCCCTCTAGGAGATGGTCTTATATCACAAATCTATCAATAAAGTGGTACAAAACTCCAAAAGAGTTTGAGAAGTTACTCAGGAAAATAGGTGAAACCGGTGTAGGTCATCGGAAGTGGGGGGTTTTCGTCGAGGTAACCGTCGGAGTAAAAAGAACCCGCTATTTAAAACGGTGGAGATTAAAAGTTGGCTTCATCTAGCTAAGAGGGCTGAGATTCACAGAATGTGTCTTAACCGTTGTTTGGGCTTAAAAAATCATCATATTATATATAATTATAATTATGTTTTTATATTTTTTTTTAACAGCCATTATATTAACGAACCATGGCAAACCAAATTAGCAAGAAGCTAAAAAGACGCCCAAAGATACAATACATGTTATGGGCTGGTTGATCAAATGAAAGCCCACTACGTTTGTCTTGTAAGTTTGCTTGGGTTTTTAAGTCCAAGACGTTGTTTGAACGACAAAAGCAACAGATGTTAGTTAACTCAGCCTGGCGGTTATTGAGAACTTCCAAATGAATTGTCGTCACGTTTTTGCGATTTTGCTTGTTTCCTCAAGTATAAATCGAGTCCATATGTATTTCACATACATTGAAAGAAAACAGTATCTGATATTGTTTTTAGTCGTTTTTCAAGTTTATATGATCAGTTTGTTGTTTTTTGATAATACAAACTTTTGATTCATTGATATACGGGAAGACCACTATTCAATTGTTGGAATCTTGGGAGAAAAACTAGTGGAAAATGCGTTTTTTCACTAAGTGTGAAAATGAGTTTTTTACCAACTTTGGACTAAAATAAAATACAGATAACATAGGTTGTTGCCTCTGTATTTAATGGGTTTGTGTAGTACGTTGTGAGGGCTTTCCAACGCATCAAACCACGTCCAAATCCGAGCTCGTATGAATGAGATATCGAAGCTCAAAGTTGAGGTCTCGCAACTAGTGAAGCTGCGAAAATTAGAGAGAAAAATGTTAAGTATAGCATGTTAACTCATCCCACATTGGTTGGGGAATGAAACCAAAAGTGGTTTATAAGGTGGGAACCTTACCAACTATTGTTTCCTTTAGTAAGACACATCCCTTGGACCCTGAGGGGTGCAGAGCACCCCTAACTCGCACTCGCATTCGCACATGCGCGCGCGCGTGGCGTGGGCGTATGAGGCGCAATGTGGCGCTTTGATGGCGCACTTTGCACAGATATGTTCAAGCGGAACTGGGTTCAACCGGAAAAAAAAATCAGGTTGAAGTTCAAGTGGAAAAGGAGCTCCGCTTGGAGTTCAAGCGGAAGTTGAACCGGAAGATCAGTTCTTTCGGAAAACAGCTGTTACGCGGAGATTCCTCTGGAATGACAGCTGTAAACGCGTTTTGAGCTAATTAAGGTAATTCCGTGTTAATTAGAAATCAATTTGCATTAAAGACGTTTAATGCAAAGTTTGACTACGAATTAACTTTTGAGTGCTCAACAAGAATTCCCACCTCTATAAATACAGCCTCATTAGTTGAGGCAAAATACACCAGAATTCACAGAATTCTTATTCTCTATTCTTCCTCTTCTCTCATCTCTCTCAATCTTCATCTTGTTCGTCAATACTTCAAGAACTCGAAGGTAAACTTCAAGCTTAGAGTTATCCCGGCCGTACAATACGGTTTAGGCGATTGTACCCTGGGAAACAAAACGGTTCTTCGGTAGACCCGGAATTTGTTTTAAGGGACCCGGGTTTTGACCCGAATCCTTCGCCAAGGATTTCACAATCCTTCTTTGATTTTTCAAACTATCTCAAAAGATTTTCTCAAAACCTTTTCTATAACTTTCTGTCATCATTTTTTCTTTCATTCAAACATTTTATTTTTATTATAAATTTGTCACTGTATTTATTTTATTGTATTGAAGCTTCCACTCAATTCATTTTCGTGTAATCCTTATTCTTTATTTGTATTGTAATTTTATTTCCGTGTAATATCTTCTCATTTTTCTTGTAATCGTATTAGTAGGAGTAGATTCTTTTCATTGTATTGTAATAGATTAGAGTTATTTTGTTTGTTGTAATCGTACCATAAAATAAAGTATTTATTTTATTTAAATTTACGAACGGTTTTCCTATATATATATTCAACTTTTAATTTTAGTGGGTTAAAATGATTCGAACCCACTTTAATCCACTTTAGTAGATTAAAAGTGATAGGGATTTGGATATTTAGACACACACGATATATTCAACCTTCTCCGCATTCATCTCCATCCTTTTCTTCTAATAAGTTGTTGAAACAGTTTATCTTCTTCGAAATGTTTTCTAACAATTCCTTGTAGTCTAACTTCTTTGGCGATGACGCGTCCCGTTTAGCTTAACACTATTTTAATGAGCGGTCAAGCCAGTTCAACGGGGCTTTTTCCTCAAAGTCGTCATCTTCATCACATTGCGATTTATTTGACACTGGCCAGTAGAATGTGATGGAGTGGTATATACGTTTGAGTCTGACATCTTTATCGTTTGGATGAGAACGAGCACGATTTTTCCATAGGAGGAGCGGGCATCTACTTGAAACTAGTTTGCACATCGTTCGAAGCATATATATGAGCAGTTGAATTAAAATTATTTCTATATTCATCCATCGCTTCGTTCATAACAATTGTTTCATTGGTGCAGGCCACTATGATGAGGATCTTTTGTTATAAACGACGATAAACTTTCAAACTTTGAGGCGTAATTCCTTCCATTTGGACGTTAACTTGTTTGTTGTACGTGGTGGGGTTTCAACTTGTTATAAAACGAACTAACACTTGGTGCCCAACTTGAAAATGTAGGCACATTTGGCATGTTAGACTGATAACAATCATTCCAATTTATCGCAAATTGGCTTGGTACAGTTGAGCGGTTGTTGGTTTGTATTAATGGTGGTTGGTGCGGGTTAAACAATGGCTGGCTAGAGTTGAAAGGCTGTTGGTTTGCGTTGAATGGTACATGGTTGGTTTGGGTTGTTGAATCCATCGTTGTAGTGATTCGTGGTGATAAAGTATGTAAAAATATAAAATAAAATTGAAAGAAAAAAAAAGAAACGGAGTGTTTTGATTTTAAAATGGTATGGTATATATATAGCGTTTAATATATAAATTTAATTATTTTTTTAAAAACTAGCCGTTACCTAGGGCACCATCAACTTTCTTTTAAACTCACTATGGATCCAAAATGCCCTCGACACGCTCATAACGCCTAGGAGGAGGTGCGTGGTGATGTTTTCGTCCATTACGACTCCACCACGGAACCATTACGTATGTTCTTATATAATAGTTTTAGTTTTGATCGAAAACGATGGAATTGGCGGTTGATCTTTAGTATAATAGATTGGAATAAAAATTATTTACGCTTCTTCCTTGCAACTTCGCAGCCTTTTGAATCCCACATCAGTTACCAAATTCAGGATTATTTAATAGAGATACCTTGTACAAGTAAATCTATAACCATATTGCAACTACTTTTCAATGAAAGAATTCTAGTTCCATCAATTGTACAATATTGCTCCCACGTCATCTTAGCTTGTTTGTGTTGATGTGATTTGTTTCCTTCAAGGTTGCATCTGCTTATTATATATATATACATAGTAAGGTCAACGATTTAACTTGTCAACTCACACAGTCACTTACATCTATATATATATATATATACATTACATATACACACATAGACCACACCTACCGTGTTCACTGATTTAAAATATGGAAATTAGAAAACGCGTTTTGTTCTTTCACTTCTTTGTGTTCTTTGTTTTGTTAATTGGTGATCATCTTCAAGCTCCTAAGTTCATGACCGCTTCTACAACCACAATCGGAACCAATGGAACATATCCCAATAGTCACACCACAAGATGGATCCAAGAACAGATCAACGGAACCGTAAATCTATGCTCAGGTACACAGCCTGTAGTTATGTACTCACTCTCAAGTCGCTCACCATCCTATTTCGAAACATTGCCTATATATACTTCTGTTTTCATGCACAACTTCTTGTTAGCTAGGTTATATGTATCTTTTCTTGGTGGTTTTGTTGTATGCGGATCAAGAAATTATTTGTACTGTAGTCACAATTTTTTCGGTCTATATTTGTTTGTATAGGGGTGCTTTTTACCTGATCTGTCACCAGACTATTTTTATGTAGGGTAGGGTTATTCAAAAACCTCGTTTCAGTAATTAGTAGAAATTAGGCTTATTGGGTATTTAATGGTAATATGGTATTGAGTAATTAGTGAGAATTATGCTTATTGGATATTTACGGTTGAATAAAAACACAAGAAAATAATGGAGCACAAATTTGAACTTGAGACTTTAATGACTAGGTGGACTTACTTTGATACAAAGTACCATTGAACCAATTGAGTTTTTGTAGACTAATGGATTCACTTTTTTTAAATATTGATGTCACTCAAAAAACCTATACCGAAACATCTACATAAATACGGAGAAATAATGGTTTTTTAAATCCTCCTTTGATTTCGTTAGATCTTAGTTTAATTTGTTTCCCCTGTACAATATCTAAAAAAACGCCTTCTTGTACATTTATTGGTAATAAGAAAACCGGATGGTAAGAACTCAAATATAATAAGACTAGTTCTTTTATTCCCATTTGTTACACGAATGGATTTTTTAAAAATAAACTATATATACAATCATAATCTGATATGGTAAATTGTATTAAAATATACAAATTAAATAAAATTATAAGATTTAAAAATTATACGACAATTATGTATTTTTTCATAATTATGTAAAAATTTGTTTGTAAACTATAAGTATAAGAACAATTAGTTATCTAGTCATGAAATATAATGATTTGGTTTATTGTATTGAAATACATGGTAAATTTAAATCTAAACATAATTAAAGTAAAAAAAATTATAATATTAAATAGAATAAAATATTTTATTTTGTATACATAATATTAAAATAGTATTTTGAATAAAATATTATAAGCATTATATTAAATGTATTAAAGTATATGTAATAAAATATATTATTTTTAATGAAATATTCTCTCTCTCTCTCTCTCTCTCTCTATATCTATATAATATATATATGAAAAGATCGGATGCCACATGGCATCACCACAACAATCCATTTTGTGGTTTTCCCGCTCAAATTTTTTCCAATAAATGAAATTTGACTTTCATAATATAGTTATGATTATTCAAAAATAGAAAGAGTCTAATTACAATCTGTATAATTACGTCTTTAATTATATTCTAAAAAAGTCAAACACATTTAAAGATTGAATTATATATCGTAAAATGACGGATTTGGATTTGAAAAAAAAAGTCAATTTTAAATCCAATGAGCCTTAAATATTGTAATTTCAAACAACTAAATTAATTCTTATG
The DNA here is from genome assembly GCA_039602395.1 of Deinandra increscens subsp. villosa. Lineage (NCBI taxonomy): Eukaryota > Viridiplantae > Streptophyta > Magnoliopsida > Asterales > Asteraceae > Deinandra > Deinandra increscens. Next base: position 12,277 of record JBCNJP010012413.1, read on the forward strand.
AATTTTTAATAGAGATATTATCGTTATAATTGCATTCTTAATTTTATTATTTTTTACAAACAATTATTTCTTAAATAAATATAACAATATAATTAATATCAATAATTTTTTTTATTGTTTAGCTACACAAATTCCCAAATATATGTATCATAAGGGTGTCCTTGAGTGATGCTTATGACTATTCTTAGATTATTCATGCACGATTATAATCAAATGGTTTTGTT
>JBCNJP010012414.1:0-13859 GCA_039602395.1 Deinandra increscens subsp. villosa
ACCGGGCCTTTTTCTACAAGTCTATCCCTAAGTTTACTACTAATATTATTCCATTGACTTGGGTCATTAACATCAATAAGTTCATCATCAACATTAGCATGATTTTTATCAGAATCAACATTAACAGGTTCATCATCAACATTAATAGGTTTTTTATCAGAATATGCATTAACTGGTTCATCATCAACATTATGCTCATCAACAATTTGGTCAATTTCACAAACATTAACATTAATAGGGTCACAAGCTTGAACAGATTCATCATGAGCAGGTTCATTAACAATCAGAGGTTCATCAACAACATTAGCAGGTTCCCTAACATTAACAGATTCTTTAATGGATGTTGCATACTTTAAAATGGAACCTCTTTGTGATTCAGTTAAAGCTTCTGCTTTTAATTTTTTTTGCTTTTTAGAATAACCAGATTCATATTTGCGTTTTCTAGTAGACATGGTAATTTAGGGAACCTGAAGTGAACAGACTTGCAACACTTAAATATTTGATCAGAAAGTAAGAAAGGGTGATAGAGATAATACCAATTTTCGATTGATTGTACTGTGAATGAATGAGATTGAAAGATATTGATGAACTTAGCTGTAACCGTAAGCCCAGTAAGCAGCCTCAATTCCAAATCTGAAGAACACAGCTTGAAATCCCAATTGTCGATTGAATACTGTATTCCAAAATCACAAATCCAGAAAACAAAAGATTAAGAACCAGAAGTCAGATGATTCGAGATTTCGAGTTCAAGAGATTGATTGAAGATTGTAATTGTACAGCGTGTGAGTTCCAGAGATCGATTTCATACCTTTATAACCCATGTCTGATTCGAGTTTAAGAGATGGACGATTGACGAACGGCTAGAACGATTCACATCCTCAAACGGTCTTTTTGATACATTTAATCTCCTTCTCCAATCGATTTTGGGAACCTCTCATGATTATTATCGTCTTCCCAAACGCGAACCTGACATCGCCGCTTCTGTTCGTTCCATCTCCCGACGCACAGGCGCACAACGGATTTCAATTTTCAATGTGCGTCCTTTCTTTTACTAGACTCCTTTCTTTGAACGATTTTAGGTTTGGGCCGGCCTTTTCTTCATTGTTCCTAGTCCAAAATGAAAACATCCCAATATATATATATGGACCTGTAATAAAAAATGGGGGCCTTAGGATTTTGGGGGCCCTAAGCCCTAGCTTGGGCCGCTTGGCCCATTGGGCCGCCCCTGATCATGCTAAGGAGCCTTGTAACTTATGCTTAAGGGGAGGTAAATTCAAAAAATACTATTCAACTAAGTTGTCAATTTTATATAGGTTAATAATAATTATTTCTAAGCATCATATTCTCATTCTAACTAAAAGTGGTCAGCCTTATTTCTAGAAATTTTCTCATATGCTCACAAACATTTTGATTGCAAAGACTATTAGACTATTGTATTGTATTGTACGTTACCATATTATATAGGGACTAGATACGTATCTTGTATAGATATATATATGGGATGTAATCTTTGTTATTGGCATACAATCATAAACACGTTTATGGTATCACAGCCTTTTTTTCCTAAACCCTAAAAAAAAGCGATCCCAACCCGTCCCACCCTTCCTGCCGCCGCCGCCGGCACTCTGGCAACCAGCCGGCCTTCGTCGCCGGTCACCCCTTCTCCCACCCGATCTTCTACACACTCCGACGACATGGTTGATGCCAGTCTCAAGGAGGCTACGGACAAACTATCTCATGCATATTTGTTGATACCTGATATGTGCGTCGTGTGAAGTATCAAACAAGATCAAGATCATGTCAATCTAGGTCTGGCCGAACTAGGTCCGAACCTGAAGTTCGGACTGGCCGACCTGAGGTTCGGCCGAAGCTCGGACCATCGGGTATATATAGATGTATGGTCTTTGGCTTGGGCCTAACGGCCCCCTTTTTATAAACATTCATCAGGTATAAAACATAACAGAATTATACCAAAACATAACCCTTAAACGTTTATTAGGTATAAAACATAACAGAATTATACCAAAACATTTAACTATTTATCCATTTTACTAAGCACTGTCTATTGGAACCACGTTAGCTCCTCAGGCAACCGTCGCCACCCGAAACCTTTCGTAGAGCAACCATCGTTACCCCGGGGAACCGTCATTCCCCGCTTCTAATTGTACAACCACCTTTTCCCTTTTCACTAGACAATATCCGCTTAGATTAAAACATTTTCAACCTTTTAAACCTTTTCATCCTTTTCAAAAGTCCATTTAAATAACTCTTGTATTTGGACTCATAATCTTTTCAACACCAGTCCATCGCCCGTATATGGAAATAAGATTTTCATAAATATAATGTTATGGGTCTTGTACAACAAGGCTAATAAAATCATATTTACCCGACACTCATTCACATACATAGGCTTAGACCAAACATTCACATTTTTCATTTCTCGAAGCTTTATATAAAAGTTTAATCCTTTACATTACCCGTTTATTATAACCTTCCCGAAAAGTATAATAATAGGTACTAATAACTTTAAAGCAGTTATAAGTATCAACACAAAACAAGTAAAGGCATCTCAAGTATTTTTCTAGTAAACAGTTGAATATTTATCATTGCATGTATATCAGCCCGAAAACATTAAAACATTTAAAGTGGGCTCATAGAACTCACCTTATTCTCTTAAGCCAATTAATTCAGTCAGAATCTCCTTTACGTCTTCCAATTTAACCTAATTGCGTATTGTATGATGTTAACGCAAGGTTTTATATAATAAACACTTCTTATGTTTACTATAACATTTTATTTACTTAATAATATAAATTATTAAGTTTATTCACTTTTAAGGGTCAGAATGACCAAAATGCCCCTAGAGGCATATTATCTTCTTTTATTGATAATTGTTGATACCTGATATGTGCGTCGTGTGAAGTATCAAACAAGATCAAGATCATGTCAAACTAGGTCTGGCCGAACTAGGTCCGAACCTGAAGTTCGGACTGGCCAAACCTGAGGTTCGGTCGAAGCTCGGACCAACGGGTATATATAGATGAATGGTCTTTGTATTTGAGAAGTTCTGAGCGTGTGAGATTCTCTTAAGTGTGTGTTTCTCAAGTGTGTTTCTTTGTGTTGTGTTTCTGAGTGTTTCACTGATTGTAATTGTTCATTTTGATCAATAAAACAAACGGTTAATTACGTTTCGATGTCCGATTAGCTAGATCGAGTAGACGATCCGATGTTCATGCATTTTCAAGTGGTATCAGAGCTTTCTGGTTCACTCTACTGATCTGTGGTTGCTATTCTCGGATTTTTGAAGCGTTTTTGAAGTTTCTCGAGTTTGTTTTCGTGTTGTTCATCAATTCTATCAAGCTTTTGGTGTCAAAATTGTTCCTAAATCATTTTCTATCAGTTTTTCTGAGTCACAGTATCGAGTTTTGTCAAAATCCGTCCATTTTCGTGCGTTTTGGAAAAATGAGTTCGAAGTTCGTAGTTGTCTGATCAGGTTCGGAGTAACTACTCCGAACTTGAAGTGCGGTCGATATTCGGTCAGGGTTCGGAGCTGTCTCGGTCAAGGTTCGGAGTGATTTGAGGTTCGGAGTTAGATCGGAGTTGTTTAGAGGTTCGGTCTATTGATTTTGACTCGGAGCAAGTTCGGACGACGTTCAGAGGTTGGTTTTAAGTTCGGACAGAGTTCGGAGCTTGGTTATAAGTTCGGAGAGAGTTCGGCGGGCAGAATCTTAATTTTTCAAACGATGTCGGAATTTCAAGCTTTTGCCGCAATGCAGAGCGCGATGCAAACTATGCTAAAATTTGATAACGAAATCGGAACAAGTCAGAAAGTTCCTAAATTGCTGAAGTTGGAAGATTATCACAATTGGAAACAACGTTTTCCAGCTTACATCAACACAAATAATGTGGATTTATGGATTCCGATTCGCAAACTTTACATGCATCCACAAGCAGATGGAGATTTTAAAAGAATACAAGATTTTGATGGTGATGAAAGAAAACTCTATGAGCTTGAAGAAAAAGCCTATGGTTATCTAACAATGGCTCTGCCTACTGAGTTGTTGCATCAGTTTAGTACTTGCAAAAAGTCAAAACAATTGTGGGATGCATTGTCTGCTAGATGCGAAGGGAATGATCAATATAAGAAGAGTAGAAGAAAAGTGGTGAACAAAGAATTTGAGAATTTTCAACATTATGATAAAGAAACTATTCCTGCACTTGTATCCAGATTTTCACATCTGATTAGTGAAATGAAGGTGGTGAACATTGAAAAGACTGAGGAGGAATTGAAAGAGAAATTAATGGAAGCATTACCAGAAAAGTGGGAAAATTATGTTTTGTTGCTTACTCATGACAAAGATTATCCTGCATTATCATTTCATGATTTAACCGGAAAACTCCATGCTAGAGAGATGGAAATGATTACTTCAAACAAGGCTACTGCTACTTTGCAAAAATCCTGAATTGTATCATGGTGAGAACACGGCAAGCATGAATGCTAAAGCTAAACCAAGTCTGAGTTCTGCACCTAGTACAGCTTTCTTGACTGGAATATCTGATAATTCTGATAACAAGTCGTCACGGGGTTGTAGCTTTACAATTCCAAATCTTTCAAATCAGAATACTTTTTCTGCTGAATCAACGGAAGATTGTGCTAAAATGATATCTGCGTTGATCTCATCATCTTTTGGTTCGATTATTAAGAATGTTGCTGATGCAAAGTTAACCAGCGATGATCTTGATGCACTTGATGATGATCAGCTAACTGAATTGGATATATCTTGGCAATATGCTATGTTATGCCAAAGATCGAAGAGGTTCTTCAAGAAACATGGAAGAAATCTTTCTGGTGATAAATTGGGTTTTGACAAGTCTAAGCTAAAATGTTATAAATGTTCACAGCTTGGACATTTTGCCAAAGATTGTCAACAGGCTCATGCAAGCAAGCATGGTTTTCCTCAATCACCCAAGCCTGGTTTTACTCAACCATCTACGAGTAACACAAGCAAGACAACATCTTTGACGGTTCAACATGATGGTGTTTATGATTGGGGTCAATAGTTTGGATATGATACATCAGCTTTAATTGTCACACATGACCAAGATGATTATTATTCTGATTCCAGTTCATATGATGCTGCTGAGTCTGAAAAATTTGCGTCTAAAAATTGAAGCTTTGATAAAAGAAAAAGAATTTCTGATTGATGAAGTCAAAAGAGTTACTGCTGATTTCAAAATGATTAGTTCGGAGTTGGGAAGTTCTAAGGAAAATGAGAAGGATTTGGTTTTGAAGAATGAATGTTTACTTAAAGAAATCAAATTGCTGAATGAAGTTTTAGAAATTTCTAAACAAGATAAACGGGATGTTATAGCTGCAAAAGCTAAGATTTGTGAAGAAAGAGATGAATTGGTAAAAGATGTTAAGAAATGGAAGGATGAAGCGGAAGATACAGCTGCTGATTTTCAGAATTTGTTTGATAAATCAAAGGTCAAACTTGATCTGCTTACAAAGAATGTTGAAGAATCAACTGCTAAGATTGAAGCATATCAAGTTGACATGGGAAAGTTGTTGGATGAGAAGCGGGAGTTAATTTGTGTCACTAAAGTTCAAGCCACGAATTTGGAAATTCAAAAGCGCAACGAGGATAAATTGAAGAAGGAGTTACATGAAGGACTTGATAATCTGCGTTTGCAAAAATTTGAAACTCACAAAGTTGCGAAGCGATTGATTGCTAAAGAGAAGGAATTTGCTGAGGCTCAATAGAAAATTTCTTATCTGAAAATTCAAGTTCTTGATGCTAATCGATTACTCAACAATGTTTCAAATTCTCAAGTTTTCACAAGCTTCTTAGCTAACGATGAAAATTTTGAGAAAATGTTTGATAAGACTGCTTCACACCCTGCTCATATCAAAGAAGCTTTCAAAGAAGTAAAGGAACAAGTTGATGAATTTGATTATTCAAAAGTTTCATCATCTACTGCTGACGTGGAAGAGGTTGTTGAAAAGAAGAAAAACAAGAGGCATAAGAAAAAGAAGGAAAAGAAATCTGAGGTTTCTTCTGCACCAAAGTTTGTATCTGGTTCATCTTCTGCTGATAATGAGAAGTCGGCTACTTCTAGTGACAAGCTTCAGTCTCAACCTGAGTTTGATAAAACAATCTTTTATGATCAAAAGAATGTCACCAAAGTCAAAGCTGAGTTTTCTCGATTGGCAAAGAATGGACATTGTTCATCTGAGGAGAAGATTTCTGGAAAGCATGAAGGATTGGGTTTTCACAGGATGCAAAACAAAGCTGAGAAGGTTCCAGCATCATCATCTCAAGATTTGAAGAAATTAAAGATGAAACAAGTGAAAAAGGAAGTTTTTCAAGCTGATAAAATTCAACCCGAGCGGTTTTACAAACTCAAAGGTTCGGATCAATTATTTTCTGACAAAGAATTTCCACTTCATTGTGTTGATGCTCGGAAGATTTCTGAAGTTTTTGTGAAAGCTCAAGTTTCGTCTGAAAGTTCTCAATCTCTAAGCCCTACATCTAAATGGGTACATGGTCACAGGCATCAGGTATATGATTCTCATTCTGATCATGTTAGAGATATTCATGTGTGTTCTTCGCAGTTATATCGCCGATTGGATAAAACGACAAGAATTTGTTATATCTGTCGTCGCCCAGGGCATATGGCAAAAGATTGTCCCTCACCTGCTGTTTCATCACAAAGATTTCAAAAGAAATCAGTTTTTGGTAAACCTGCCACCACAAAGTTCTTTGATGAACAAGGCAGAGTTTTTGATGAAGTTGAATCTACATTTTATCATAAACAAAACCGTTTTGTTCCAATGTTTTCAAAAGCTCAAAATGTAGGTTCATCATCACAGTCATCTGTGATTGTTTCATCAAAAACTGAATTACCAAAACAACGGCAATGGAAACCTAAGGTGGTTTCTAAACAAAACAAGGACACTGGTCGACCAGAAGCGATTCGCTTCGGGTCGTTTGTGAACTAATTAGTTTGACCAGTGTGCAGGTACTTCTAGAAGACCTATCGACGATTGCAACGTTGTTGATGGAGGAGTATTCTGCTTTATTTATATATCATGACAAACTTTTCTAATCTGCAAATTTTCTGAATTCTATAATTGCATCGTGTCCGTGTTGATTGATCAATTTTCTATTGTTTACAAGTTTTTTCTCAAAAACCAAGGGGGGAGAATTGTAAGTAAGGGGGAGTAATTGAGAAAATGCATGTTATGGGGAGAAAGTGAATACATGCCAAATATATAATGAAGGATGGTGAATACATGCCAAATATATAAATTTGTGGGAAATTGATCATTGAGAAATGATGGTACATTGGCTTACGTATCTGACTCATGAATAGAGTAGATGAAAGGGCCATAAGATCATTGTTTGATATGCTTGGTAGGCTCGGCAAATCAGAAAGTATTCAGATGTGATATTCACTAAATACTGATGCTTGACCATGTTGGATAACATCTTGATGCATATTTCATGACACAAAAAGAAAAATAAGTGTGAAATTCAAAATGAGAAGTCACTGTGTATACATGTGTTCATTTTGCAAAGATTTAAACTTGTTTGATTTTCTTTATTTTGTCAAACGATCGGACTTTCTCTGCGTATCGAAAGATCAACCTGATCGTTGTTCGTTTGACGTTCTGCTTTATTTTCTTTGGTGTTTCGTATAACTCATCGGACTTTCTCTGCGTGTATGGAAGTACCGACCTGATTGTTATTGGGTTATACAATTTCAACTTGTCTTATTTTCTTATTTTGTTAAATCCGAGGCCTTATCTGCGTATCGAAAGATCGACCTTAAGGTAGACGATTTAACGTTCTTCTTTCTTTTTGCATGGAACACAGTTGACGATATCATGAAAATACTATGCATTGTGAAAAATCACAAGTGCTGTCACACAATAGAAAAAGAAAAGAAAAGCTGAAAAAGTCTGTTTATGTCTAATAGTGTGGGATACACTGGTCAAAGCAAATCTAATCGATATATTAACATATCCAGATGTTATAAGTATGATTCTGCCTGAGTTTAAGTTGGAAAAATTATACCAGCAATCAGCATGACTTATGTGCTTCGATTAATTGAAATTGAAGTGCAGTTCAGTGCGTTATGTTCAATATGATCCCATATAGTGATCTTTCTCATACCAAAAATAGTGTTTAATTCTGTATTGTAATTTCATTTCATTTCAGAAAAGAATAAAAAGATTTTCAGTGTGTTTTAGCATAAACTTTGAAAAATCAAAAAGATTTTGCTTCTGCTTTATTTTCGATCTGATCAACGCGTGATACAAATCTTTTTCAAAATCATATCTTGGAGTCTCGAAGAGACATTTTGCGCCAAGTATATTTAAATGTTTGAGCAGGTTGCTATGTGCAAGATATCACGACTTCAAGTCTTCTGAAGCTGTTGATGAAAGATCAGAGATACACTCAAATGTCATCAAGTTTTCAAGATCAAGTTACGATCGAGTTGAGGAGGAGTTTGTTTGAAGATTCATTTCATTGAACGAACGGATTCTACACTTGAGGGGGAGCTTGATTGAAGATACAAAGTTGATGATATTGAAGAGATACTGCACACGACGAGGGGGATTTTGTTGACACCTGATATGTGCGTCGTGTGAAGTATCAAACAAGATCAAGATCATGTCAAACTAGGTCTGGCCGAACTAGGTCCGAACCTGAAGTTCGGACTGGCCAAACCTGAGGTTCGGCCGAAGCTCGGACCAACGGGTATATATAGATGAATGGTCTTTGTATTTGAGAAGTTCTGAGCGTGTGAGATTTCTTAAATGTGTGTTTTCAAGGTGTTTCTCTGTGTTGTGTTTCTGAGTGTTTCACTGATTGTAATTGTTCATTTTGATCAATAAAACAATCGGTTAATTATGTTTCGATGTCCGATTAGCTAGATCGAGTAGACGATCTGATGTTCATGCATTTTCAATAATTATGAAGACGCGCATTCCTATAAGTAGACACTCACTCCGGGGTCGCCCAGGGAGGTATGCCAGTTCCCAGCGGGGATTTATGCGACACCCTCGCTTTGCCAGAAACCCCAGTGTACAGGCGCCTACCCTTCCGGTCCGCACGAACTTCTAAATATCCGATTAACTCGGTATTTTAAATACTTTATTTTTTTATCCAATTTAATTTCATATATTCTTATATTATATGAAAACATGTTATCATGCCAAAAATCAAGTCCCCATACCCTTCGGATTATTTTATATTAAATAATCATATTTAGAAACCCTAATTTTATGAATTTCTCGTTTTATCATCAAAACTCATAATTTTTTATTCAACCAACTTAGGGTATTATCCATTATAACATTTTATAATATCCTTTAAAAGAACAAAGCTTAATTCAACATCGTTTAGTCAATTTGGGCAGAACAACGTTATGAAAACCCTAATCTTGACCCGTTAACAAAACCTTTACCAAACCTTTTCCAATTATGAAATAAACTTAGGGCTTTCTTAAAACAACATTAAATTAGGATTACCTACAAAAATTCAGACCCTAATTCCCACCCGATCACCTGATTTTGACAAAACAAGCTCATATTTATATCATTCGTGGGTGCGGCTAACTCCCCATGAGGTAATTGTATGATTTTCCAAGGTAAAAGGGTGCCTGACCAATTAGAAACAAAAATAAATAGAAACATAGTTCCAATAAAAGGAACCCAAGGACCATATTCTTCTCCAATTTGAGTTTTACTCACATCTCGAATAAATTCAAGGACATATTCGAAGAAATTCTGACCGCCGGTTGGAATTGTTTGTGGGTTCCGAACAGCTAGAGTGGCTGAACCTAATAAGATAGCAATTACAACCCAAGAAGTAATAAGTACTTGGCCGTGGACTTGGAAACCCCCGATTTTCCAATAAAAATGTTGGCCTACTTCCACACCAGATAGATCGTATAACCTTACATAATTTTGAAAACCATACTTAGAAATTGAATTTGCAAAAACTGAGATAGGTTATTGTTAATCATACCAAAAGAAGCTTGACTGTGGAAATTCGGATTCAAAGCTTTCACCGTTCGGGAGAATTCGACCTTTGAAGATCTCGGCAAAAATGAGGGTTTTTGATGTGTTTTAATTCGAAATTGGTGAGTTATGATGATGGATTCGTGCTTCAATTTATACTAACAGGGGCGCAACATGATCCTAACACGTCCCTAAGTGATTCAGCTTCAAAATCGACACGTACATGTGGTCAATTTGTCAAAACTTGGCCTGCAAGTCGAAGAATAACGAATCTGGGTCTAGTCGCACACGGCTCGCGTATCGCGCCGTGCCCATGCCACCCCTTCGCGATACGCCTGGTATGTTTGACAGAATGACAGAAATGGTCCTTCTACTTTATATTTGCATTTTAGCCACCAAACTTCTACCAACTGTTATTTTATGCTATACAACACTTAAGGGTACATTTATAAAAGTTTCTAAGGCTCGGGACATGCTCGATGATATACGTATATATACGTTTTATATCTTTCAAGTATTTACATTTTTAGTCCCTTAACTTTTATTTTAGGCTTATTACCCTTGTATCTTTCGATGTAGCTATTATTTTAGGTTCTAAAACCTTTTTAAACAAAATTCTAACATTCTCGAGGGTTCAGGTTATGTATAATAATAATATATATATATATATATATATATATATATATATATATACATATATATACATATTTTTACATAGTTTACACTTTCTACCCCTCTAACTTTGCAATATTCATCATTTTATGCCACGAATCATGTTAGAACATATCCTTACTATATTTTAAGTCTTAAAACACTTACGAGAATTATAGACACGTATAATATCCGTATGGCTTATAACTTTGCTTAAATTACACTTTTGGCCCTTTTACTTTTTCATTAACTATTAACATGCATTTCTATACGTGTTTTCCTATCAATGGTTTAAGCTATTCACATAAGCATGTATTCATGATTTAAACAAGTATACGAGCCGTAATCATTCATGTCTCATCATTTCTAAACCCATTTATCATACAAGCATGTGTTTTATTCGTTATTTACCATTTCTAACACGTATTTATAATAAAGCACATAGGTAAACATATTAAGATATGTAATTACCTAGACGGAAATATCGGGGTGTTACACATGTGTACTATAACAAATAGTTATAGTGCATATGTAGAATTATCATTAATTATATAAATATTTTAGTTTTTTCAAAAGCTTCTAACGTAAACAATATTTTTTTCACATGATAATTCTCTTTGTGTAGTAGTAATGAAAATGGTGCACATATGCACTAATAAAAAAATTCAAAATATCATTTTCTTTTCTAGAATCAAAGACAATGGAATTTCAAGATTTTTGGTGCAAGTTTTATAGAAAAATATTGACGTATGTAAAAGTTATGAAGGTTTTAGTGTTAGTTTTTAGGCTTTCTAAAAAAAAAGTTTTCGTAGGATCCTTACCATATATATATATATATATATATATATATATATAGAGAGAGAGAGAGAGGGGGAGAGAGATAGAGAGAGTTTCAAATTAGAAGTTTGGTTTGGGTAAGAAGCATAAGAAGGAATCTCAGTCATTGGATCTTAATCTAATAAAAAATGAATGATGGGTAATTTGGTGTTAGCCATATTTGTTGACTTTTAATTAAGTTCCCCCATTTTTTTTAAATATTCATAACTTTCACATATGACATTGTTTTTTTTAAATACACCATAAAAACGGGCGCTTTTTATTTTTAAAACGCGTATAGTGTTGCTATATATAAAATCAAAAAAATTACTTTTTCAATTTTTGATATAAAATGTTCAGTTCATTGTATCATTGTGTCAAAATGTTTAGATCATTGTGCTATTATGTCAAAGTTATATAAAAGGTTACTATATATAAAATTAAAAAAAAATACTTTTTCAATTTTTGACATCATATGACACAAATTTTTTTTTTTTTTTGAACGGCAAATTTGGATCACTGACGGGGACATTACCCACCCACCCGATCATCTCCAATCCCCATCAGGAGGAAACTCACCATAGATGAGAAAACCCCCTGGCCTAACATGTAAACCCCGTTTATTTATTTTTTATACAAGTGGGACTTGAACCCAAGACCTCCCATTTATAATGTCTTGGGTACCTCCCCCTAGCCAATTGAGCTAGAGATCATTGGTGTCATATGACACAATGATCTGCACATTTTGACATAATATGACATAATGTTCTGAACCTTTTTGACATAATATGACACAATGATCTGAAAATTTTCACACAATAATCTGAATATTTTCACACAATGACAAAATGATATGAACTTTTTCTCATAATAACACAATGATCTGAACATTTTGATACAATCGAAATAGTAAATTTATTTATTTATTTTATATATAACAACTCTGTACGCGTTTTAAAGATAAAAAATGTTTTTTTTTATGATGTAATTTAAAAAATAATAATAATCTAAGAGTCATGAAGGTTTAAAAAATAAGGGAGAACTTAATAAAAAGTTAAAAATGTCATTCTATCTTTTATTTTATTTTTTTCAAACTTTAGGCTGTAAATCTTCATTTAATTAAAGATCTAATGGGTATGATTCTTTTTGTCCTTCTTATTCAAATCAAACTTCTCACAATATGTAACACATTTCTATATATATATTTAATTAAATATCTAATGGCTATGTTTTCTTCTTATCTTTCTTATTCAAACCAAACTTCTCACAATATGTGATACCTTTCTATATATATTGATTCTTTAACTTTTGCGTTACAGATTGTGGAAAATGTTATTCATTTATTCTAATACTAGGATAGAACCCGTATGTTATACGGGTTGAATCATTAAAATATATATATATATATATATATATATATATAATTGAAAATTCATGCATACTCTTCTTATTATCAGAATAACATATTACATTACATTGAATAAAAAACTAAAGTTATAGTTTATAGTATTGTATTGGTGACTTTACTCTCTTTATAAAAAAAAATATATTTAGGGCATGTCTCTACTTGTATATTTGAAAAATGCAAGATAAACGTGATCATGTTTAAAAAAACAATCAAACTCTCAATAGCGACTAACATGAATGATGAATTGATAAACTTGAGACTTTAAGTCTGTATAGAAAGTTAGAAATGACTATAAAGTTTTATCAAAATTATAATGAACATATTCTAATTGTTGAGTATAAAATCTAAATTATAATCAAAATATTATAATGTTAGTAATAAAAAAAAATGTCATGTTGATATATATTAGAAAACTTACAATTGTATCAGTCGCGATGTCTAAAATTTTCAAATTGGATGAACATGGCTCATTTAATATGGTAGGAAAAACTTTAATATTGAATATTATGACCATGATTTTTGTCGCTTATAAATTTATCTATAAATAGTATAACTCACAACGCAACGCTGATATAATTTGTACATTAGGTTTTAGATATTCACTAAAAAAAATAATAAATATGTATGATTTGCTCAGTTATATTTGGAAACACACTAAATAAGTGCTTATTGGTATTTTATAAGTTTCTAAATATATTTTTAAAATGAAAATAATAATAGTTTAAAAATTATTTTTAAATAAAAATAAGATGTAAATTAATATATGATTGTCATAATTCCATAAATATATATAGATAAAAATATATGATGATTATTAAATAGGATATAATTTCCAATAAAAGAATATTTATTAAGAAGTAGATTTGGGAGGGAAAACTTTTGTGAAAATGAATCTAGTATTAACATAATGACATGTGTATTATTTATTAGAGTAGGAAGATATGTCCTATT
>JBCNJP010012415.1:0-13859 GCA_039602395.1 Deinandra increscens subsp. villosa
AATATACAAATACCAACTGATTGTACAATTCTTTAGACATAATGTACAATCTCTATTGCTTATGTTACAAGAGATATTCACTTTTTGGTTACAAGTTTCTATTGCCTCCTTTTACTTTACCCATTGCCTCATTTTACTTTACCCATCACACACCTTACCTTGCTCTGTAGACATCGACTAGAGCAGGTGAGGTTTCACCGTTCCATCTCAATTCCTCCACCCATCGTCATCTCCATCGTTGCTCTCTGCCGCTTCCTTCTTTCTGGGTTCAAGGCTTTTGAACCGTGATGCTTCCAGGTTTGTATCTCTCCATCTGATTCTCACTCTGTATCTCTTCTTTGAGGAGAGAGATGGACTTTGAAGGTATGGAGTTCCTGTGACGGTGGCCAGGTCATAAGAAAGAGGGATCACCATAAAACTCACGCAAAAATTTGTTGTACCCATAAAAGTTTTTGGTTTAAAAGATTGTACAATGAAGTTGTGTGCTGCTCAGGGGATCTTGGCGCCGATCTTGAAGATGTCGGACCTGGAGCCGGCGGGGGTGAGTGGACCGGTGGAGTCGGTGACTTTGCTTTCTCCTATGGAAAGGAAGCATTCTTTACCGCAAGTTTGCAGGTTTACCAATCTGGCTTATTATGATCTTCACCCTCTTCTGCCTCTACTTTTCTAGGGTTTTACGAGTTGGTGGTTTGAATAAAGGATTTAGGGTTTCTATATCTATTTGTTCCATTTACGTTAAACTGGTTTCAGATTGTTCACCATTGATGAACATATTAATCTCTTTTTGTTAATGTTCAAAATTTTTGTTATAATTATTCATAGATGGAGAGTTTACAAATATTATTTTAAGTCAATTTCTAAATACAGCTCTGTTAACCAATGTCGTTATGCTTCTTTAGAGATTTTTGATTGATTTATGATTCATTCAACATAAGATATGTGTGTGCTAATCACATATAGCTGAAAGTGACGCAGCAACACCCACAATTCTTCCATTTCTTCCTCTTTATATCTCAGGTTCTGTCTAGACCTTAATTTGGTTGGGTTTTTTTTCTAGCTTATCTTTGATTTGATTTGATTTTTGTAGTTTATCTTAGATGCAGGTGAATTAGTGTGTATCCATGAGTGTTTGTTGCTGGTAATGGATGACGGAATAGGAGGCAAGGTGGCTCATTTTTTTGTTATTAGAAGAATTTTATGTGGTTTTGACAGAAGTATGCAATTTTAGGTATTTAAAATCATTCTAATTTTAAATGTGTGTTGGTATGTTCCTCTGCCATGGGATATTTTATCAAAATTTAGATGTATTTTAATAGATTTTTTTGGATGATAACATGTGGTGAATTGAGCTTTTTTATTGGTTATTCGTTGGTGAATTGCAAAGTGAAATACTTATAGACTAAGATGAGATGCCACTAAAAAAATAATCTTTTATGTTATCAAAGAGG
The DNA here is from genome assembly GCA_039602395.1 of Deinandra increscens subsp. villosa. Taxonomy (NCBI): domain Eukaryota; kingdom Viridiplantae; phylum Streptophyta; class Magnoliopsida; order Asterales; family Asteraceae; genus Deinandra; species Deinandra increscens. The sequence goes on from JBCNJP010012415.1 coordinate 1,449, forward strand.
CAGCGATAATAAAGAACAAATGCCAAACAAAACTTTGTAAAAGTTTTAAAATCCTAGATTCATGCTATTGTTTCTTTCACCTTGGAATTTCTAAAACAGGCTGATCGATTTGTTTTTTTTTTCCATGTGCAAATTATCAAATATAAGAAATTGACAAATTTAATGAACTTGGCCAGGGACAAAGCTGTATTTTCACTTCTAGCATCCAATGTAAATTTGATGGTTATCGACTCATTGTCTCGAACCCGAAGATGCAGAGAAAAAGACTCCATGTCGGAAGCAAAACTACAACTCTTCACAGAAATAGGTTCTTTACTATAACCGAATGCTCTTATCTTGATAGTGAAGAAATGGTTGTTACTTTATTTATTATCTATTCTTAGATAAGTAAGTTCAAGAAATCATCAAAGTAAGGGTTCAATTATCTACCCATCTTTTTCCTTCCTATAATTTCCAATCTGTAAATATTCTTGCTTTGAATACGCAGGTGTATCCAACATCAAAAAGGCATACAGACTAACACATCCACTGCCGCAACAGAGGAATAACCAAAGTGGTATACCTATGAATAATACTCTACCTTTAGGCTATCCGTAGTGGATGGAGCCCCGGGTGGGGGGTTATGCGCCATGTGGCGGATGACGTGGAAATGGGGGGTTATGAGGTAAGGTGTGTAGTGGGGGGTTATGAGGATGGGGGTTATGAGGTATGAGGTGTACCAATAAGAAAAAAGCAAAAAAAAAAAAAGAAAAAAAAACCATGAAAGCTCCTCCTTCAACGGCGCCATTAACATGGCGCTCCTTCAAATTTTAGCTAACATGGCGCCCCGGGGGGTGGGTAGGGGCGTTATGAGGGGCGCCATATTAGGAAAAAAGCCCCCATAACGCCCCATTACGGATAGCCTTAGTGTGGGCATACAACCAAATTCTGACATAGACCAACGTAATACCATGTAAAGTTAGTCCTTTTGTGACATTATTTAGTATGGCCAGGTTACATGTATGGTAAGTTAGTACAACCAGATTCTTTCATGAATCTTTTGACGATTCATTAATGAATGAATAATGGATCTGCATCCCTACCCCCACAGCTAAATCATTCCAGGGCAGCATATGGAAAACTCTTCCAGAATATGGTTTAAGTATTGGTACTCGATGGGTGGCGGGAGCGGTTTGGATTCAGTTTCTCAAACCTGCTTAATGTATCCATAAACTCAGCAGTTTAAATATGCGATTTTACACGTACTGCAACAAACTGATTGGGGTATTGTGCTTTTTTGTTTGTAAATTTGCATCAAGATCCGCATTGGTGTACATTATAGCATAAGAAAACTTGCTATTGAGGTAAGTTTGTAGTTCTTGAAGTTTTAAATTCTGCCGTCTGTCTTTGTTTTTTTTAATTAATATATGCTATTTGTTTGGAGTTTACTTTGTCTGTTTTAAAACTTCTTTGATTACAACAGTCATGTATATGCTAGAGTTGTTAAACAATGTGGCCCTATCGCACATCTCGCGCAGCAACGCGCTCTTCACACTGTTAGCCCTTTCTGTTAGTCTGCTTCTTCTCCGTCTTTATTGGGTTTTTTATACTTTTAGTTCTATGCAAATGCCCCTTAGTTCTTTTAGGTTGTTTGTAGGCTTATTTGATTGTCATTCATAATATTATTGGTGCTGTTTTATTACTTCTGTTAGCTTTGTATGCATGTTTATTGTTAGGTAGGTTTTATAACTTTGACTAAGTTTATAAGGGTGTATGTTATTCCTGTTCCGCGTAAGCACGGGCTCATTGTTAGGGCTCATTGTTAGTACTGTTATGGCTGGTTGGTTAGTTTCGTTATCTTTATAGGCATTTTTATTGTTAGGCCTCTTTTATTTCTTTGAGAGGTAAAAGTTCATTAGATCTGTATGAGCCTATTCTATTTGATCTCCTAAGCATTTAGCAAGTAAAAGTTGATCCGTGTACTCATTCTAGGGATTGCTCGTATCTCTTACGATTTGGCTTACGGAATTTTTAAAACGGTCCGTCTCTAAAAAAGGTCTGACTCCGCCGCGAAGCGCGGGTCGACCCACTTGTATATCTTCAATTTACAAGTGCATGAATAGTTTTTCATGATATTTTTGTAATTGTTTGAAACTTTGAGGGTAGAGCTATTTGATGGTTTGAAGACTATGATGACTTTAACCTAACATGCCAGTCCTCTTTTCCTCACCCACCCACGTTTTCGAGACCACCGCCCATACCCACCTCTGTTCTTGAACCTGCTCCACCTGTCAAGCAAGTTATCTTATTCCACGATTTCGGTAAAGAGAGACTCGAACAAATGAAAGACACCAGAAATCAACGCCTCTCTGTCTTCTTCAGGTACCCTTCCTTCTTTTGCTCTCACATTCTTTGTACATTGATTGATTAATCGGAATGATGTGCAGGCTGAGAAAGAGCTCGAGCTTAACAAATCCCAAACCCTACCTTCGAAGCTATCCGGTATCAGATACATCGAGCAAAGGTGTTTGAAGCTTGAACACAGAGTTGCCTTGCAACAGTATATCATTTCTTCCATCAAATCTCAACTTTGATTCACTTTATCTTCATCAAATCAAGCAATTCAGGTTCGTAATCTCGAATAGCCACTTCTTTTTTTTCTTCTTCTTAACGATTTTGGTTTCAAATTAGGGTTTGAAAAAGTGAAGTGAAAAATCTGGAGGGGTTGGATAAGGAAAAGGACAAGTATTATGCTCTGAAAGCTCATGATATTGATGAATTCAGGGTTAAAGCTGAGATATTTGCCACCGAATGCCAAAGGCGTGTGGATGAGTTGAGGGATTGTGTGAAAGAGGTAAGAACTATTGAACAATTATTCTATTCTCGATGACAAGGTTTGATAGTCGGTCAAATGTCAAGAATTAGAAACCTCGGGTAATGTCATATGGGGTTTGAGTTATTTTTATGTGTGTATTCCATTCATTTCCTCAATCTTTAGCTCTGTTTCTACTGTTAATGCTCTAATTATTTAGTTTTTGTATGTTTTCATCTTATTTCATGGACTATCTTTGACAAATTAGTGATCATATCGTCCACTCCTGTACACTACCTTTTGATGTTATTAGTATAAGCTAAATTGCTTGAAGTGTGCTTGCTATAACAAGGTTGTGGATGTTCTATGTTTGGCTTGCTTTTCAATGGTTTTCCTAGCATTGGTGTTTGATCTTTCAATTTTAATATTATATCTATGATTGGTAATCTTTGAGCTATGAACCTACCAGTAGTCTTCCTTCTCACCTAGAACCCTATGTGAAACATATTACATGGAATGCTATAGGGCTATGATATTTTGTTCTTAGGTTTATTGATGTGTTTGTGAACCGGATTGGAGTTCCTATGCTTTTTCATATCAAAATGTAGTTCTTCACCTGTTACTTGGATATCTGTTCTCTTTCATATATTTTCTCTTGCCATACATTGCTTAATCAGTTTCGTTTGATTGTTATTTACATAGCCTAGAGCTACCAATTGCTTCCCGTTGTATAACGTTCATGTTTCTTCTCTTATTTTTGCTATTTGATTTTGTGCTTCTTCATAGATGAAGGCAAAAAGATGTCTCTTTAGGTTCTCATCTGATTCATTTTGTATTTCATACTTGATACAAGTGTGTTTGCAGGCCATTATTTGTATTTGGGCTTACTATTGTTTTTTGGTTGTGCTTTGACAACCAATGCTTATGAGGGCCAGGGGTCTTGATCAAGGTTCTTTTATGGCATTTCACTAACTGCAGCAACAAATGTACCATTCCGTTGGTACAATTAGTAGTTGGAGTGGACTTTTGACTCCTAGAAAGTCACAAATGATCAACCGCATCAGTTATTTCAATAAATGTTGATTATTATTAAGTGGGATAGGCCGCTTATAACGCATTAGGCGTGCGCAACACGCCCTCCTAACCCGCTAGTATATTTTATTTATTATGATCATATGTATATATTTAAAATAGATGATTTGTTTGTTAGCAGGGCAAGTGGGATTTATCCATGATAGAGAGGTTGTTTAAATCATATCAGATCCATGATAACTTTCTTAGAAAAGTGCATGACATATAATGTGGTCTAAATCCACATCTAAATTAGTCCTTTTTTATTACCAGTTTTGAAACTTTTGCCTATCATAATTTTTTTGTTCTTATGATTCTTAAATAAATGTCATGCTTATTCAGAACCATCTCACAACGATTATTAATAAGCGAAACAATTATAATACAAACCCGGTTATAAAAAACCAAAACTAGTGCCGCCGCAACGCGCGGGTGATCTCCACCTTGTTTATTTCCAAAAGTGTGACACTTTATTGGTTTTCTATTTCATATTTAGTTACTTTTAATTGGTATAATGGGTAAAGTTTAATGGAAACTATCTTTAAATTGGAAAACTGGAAAACTCATTTAAATGAAGGACATGTATGTAATTTCACCTTTTATATAATTTCTTAAAGGGAAAAAGACCAAAATGCCCATTTTGAAGAAAAAAGGAACGAAAATGCCCATTTGAAAGTCAACACCCCCAATATGCCCACTGGTTCACGGTCGTCACGACCCTAGTGACGGTCTTGACGACCCTAGGTCCATCCAGCCAATCAAAGACAGCCACGTCACCACATACGGTCTTGACGACCCTAGTGACGGTCTTGACGACCTAGTGACGGTCTTGACGACCCTAGGTCCATTTCCCCAAAAAAAGACCTGTCATAAAGTCTTGACGACCCTAGTGACGGTCAGACGACCCTGCAGGAAGGTCGGACGACCCTGCAGGAACCTTAAATTTTCAAAATGCAATATCTCTCTCAATTTTCAACGAAAATCACTTCTGTAAATTGCTATGGATTCGTATGAACGAGACGAACATATCTAGCACCATTGTTGATATGTTTTAAACCGATTTGTAGGTCCGATTTTGAGCTCCCGACCCCCGACACGTGTAAGGCCAATTATAAGACAAATCCTTCTTGTTTTCACTTCGTTTTCTCCAAAGTCAAAGTTTGTGTTCATGTTACAGTATGAAATTCTCATCGTGCCTCCTTTTTTTGTCCATATTATCACATAACTTTCGAATATATCGTCATAGAGATTATACATCTCTTTTTTATCGAAAAGCGAACACAGAGATTGCCGTGTCGGGGGTCGGGAGCTCAAAATCGGACCTACAAATCGGTTTAGAAGCTTTACACGTGTCGGGGGTCGGGAGCTCAAAATCGGACCTACAAATCGGTTTAAAACATATCAACAATGGTGCTAGATATGTTCGTCTCGTTCATACGAATCCATAGCAATTTACAGAAGTGATTTTCGTTGAAAATTGAGAGAGATATTGCATTTTGAAAATTTAAGGTTCCTGCAGGTGTCCGTCTGCACCGTCACTAGGGTCGTCAAGACTTTATGACAGTTTATTTTTTGGGGAAATGGACTTAGGGTCGTCAAGACCGTCACTAGGGTCGTCAAGACCGTATGTGGTGACGTGGCTGTCTTTGATTGGCTGGATGGACCTAGGGTCGTCAAGACCGTCACTAGGGTCGTGACGACCGTGAACCAATGGGCATATTGGGGGTGTTGACTTTCAAATGGGCATTTTCGTTCCTTTTTCTTCAAAATGGGCATTTTGGTCTTTTTCCCTTTCTTAAATGCTTCCTCATATCCATCCATCAAGAAGCTTTGTTCTTATCAGGAGGATGAACAATGAACTCCATTTTCTTCCTTTCTCATAAACATTATCATTTATCATCTCTGTAGCACCGAATCTACCATTGAATGCAAGTTGAACTTGCAGTAATGACTACTCACTAAACCCTCTTCTCTTCCCCCATCTTCACCATTGCCGCCACTAACACCCTTCTTTTCCCCTTCAAACCCTAACACAACCTCTACTTCTCTGTCGCCGCTGTCATCACTACCACCACGCCTAAGCCATTAACGGTTGTGCCGCCACCAAGAAAGTCGCCGCCGTCCTCAAGGGTACCTCCAGTGTTTAAAGCCTTGTTACCGTAACTCAAGAAGATCGACAACGTTATCTCTGTATATCGTTTAGTTAACAATTTCTTTGATTTAGATTATATATTTTACATTATTCACTGGTAAGTATTTTATCAAATGCTTTGTATTTGGATCTTGTTGAAGACAGTATTGATTTTTTTTTTGAACAACCTGATTTAACTCTTAAAAGGAGCAATTGCTTCAATATTTAATCGAACCGTATTACTCTTGAACCGGCTAATTTAGCTTAATCTGAGGATTTCCAACGATTTGGACGGTTTTTTTAACGCCCCTAATTTGTTCTATGTTTTGCATACGACAAGCAAAAAGTATATATTTGCTTATTGAATATGATATTTGGTTGTTTTGTATGTGAATTGTTGCAATTGAAATATGTCCAACAACTCTTGATTTCAAAATAAGTGGACTAACTCTAGGACCCCATGAATTTTATCTAATAAGCATTCATCTGATTTATATCGTAACATGTTTTATGAACTTTATGCATGGTTGAGTGCTAATGTTTTGGTGTTTCTTTAAACTATAGCATGAGTTTAGTGAACAAACTTGTATGAACAACCTTTACAAACGCCTAGAATCTCATAACAATCTCGGCCGCCGTGGTTTTCATTACTTGTTTTTCTAAATGCTTGGTTTGTTCTTCGGACAATGAAAACACTTGTTTCTCAAAAGGGGTATGTTACCTTACATAATTAGTTTGGTAAATCGTCTCCTCAGATGTAGTAAGGTGTGGTTATTTGAATGATGCTCGTAAACCGTTTCATGAAATGCCACAAAGAAATTGCCCGTAAACTGTTTTAATATTACATATATGGTTTATTTATATCATTACGTACTTATATTATACATATCATCCATATTAACCACATACCATTTATACACTTATAATATAAAGTTTTAGAAAGAGATTTGTCCACCTTCTTAATTATTATTCTTTTAGAAAACAACATAATATATCGCTAGTTTTAAGTTGTTGCTCTTTTGGCATCTTGTTATCAACAAATCTAAACCGCTATCTCTAACATCCATGCCCGATGCAATTCATGTGGTGCGGGTTTAATAGTGTGTACTCGTTGGACCAATTTATGGCTTGTGGAGGATGTAACATTATAGGTTTACTCCATGTTGCATATATGCAACACTACTCTATGTTGCATATATGCACTACTCTATGTTGCACACTCGCAAGACTGCTCTATGTTTCATACAGGCAACACTACTCTATGTTGCATACACACAACGCGACTTTATGTTGCATACATGCAACACTACTCTATGTTGCATACAAGCAACACTACACTATGTTGCATACGCGCTACACTACTCTATGTTGCATACGCGCGACACTACTCTATGTTGCATAAACGCAACATATAGTGTTGCATATATATGCAACACTAACATATATGGAACATTCGATGTTGCATATATGCAACACTAACATATAACGATGCATATATACAACATAGAGAGTGTTGCATATATGCAACACAGAGCGTTGCATGAGTTTGTTTGAATTTTTGGAATTGATTATTGTAGAGATTCAAACTAGTTTTATGTGATACCCGAGTCTTACATATATGCAACATTAAATGTTCCATATATGCAAAACATATAAAAAAACATAAGAGAGTGATAAAAGTATTGATACAGAAAAAATAAATTAAAGTATGTTGTAATAAAAAAACGTCAAAGTATATTAGTGATTATGTCAGGACCGGGTTACAACATAAAAATTATAGACAACAAAAGTATAATTAAAATGTCATAGGCTCACTATTAAAGATGTGTTAAAAATAAAAGTAAATGCATATACCTCGTAATATTACACATATGCAACATAGAATGTTGCCAATATATGATTTTCTTAATGTCGAGGTTCTAGTTTTTCTTATTACCATCGGATAAAAATAAAGACCAGCCAGTCGCTAGAAAAAATACAAACTGTCACGAATGAACAATACAAAAAGTAAAAGAGAAGCACAAAAGAACATAAAATGTCACAGAAACTATTGAAATTAAACAACTCTCAAGAGCAGTAGCATCCGACCCGCACTCCTAAGAGCACCAAGCAGCAACCAAAACCACTTACATACCTTTGCATCCTTAGGAACCTGTGCACATGCATCAGCAGCAAACCCACTTCCATACTTTTGCATCCTTATACACCTGCCACCAGGAACTATCCTAATTACCAACATTGTATTAGCATGCATATGTCCAATATCATGTGTCCAAGTGATCCATTCAAAAAAAGAAGTCTAACAAAAAATGATCCTTAGGTGACATCTTAATTGTCTTATGGTGTCATCAGATGGTTAAATTAGAAGGTATCATAATAGCACCACAAATTTAACAAAAATGACCCTTAGGTGACCATCATATGGTATCATAATAGAACCACACAATTAACTATCTCAATTCACTCATTATAATATCTTATGTATCGGTCAAGATTTGTGATTTCACATTTTTAAGATATAAATACAAATACAATTAGGAATCAAAATCATTTCATAAATCCATTTTAATATTTTATTTTTTTACACTCGAAAGATCAAATATGATCATTTGTAAGACTTGAATGAACATAAATGTTGTTATCATAACCACCATTACATGTCAAAATAAGGAACTTGACCTTAATTAACTTGATGCAAATAAGAAGTCACGATGGTTGTTATCCAAATTGTGATCTCTTCGATGGTTGTTACATATTTCTAAGCTAGAAACACCGACCTTCGATAGTTACAATTTCGTCCTTTGCAATACTAAAAGTCAATATGTCGTAGAAAACAACATTATAGTCGATTTAATAGATAAGCAACAACAAACATTGAATCGGTAAAAAACGGTCATGGACGATAGATGGATGTAGCAATTACAACCTGTAGGTCCGAAATCCAACCAATAACACGATATCTAATCACACACGAGTGCGGAATCCTCGTATGCGATTGATTCAAGAAGAATGTAGAAGAAAGTGATTTGATCTTAGATAAAGATCAAATCTTGAATGAAAATACTACAAACTTGAAGCTAAAGAAACCGATCGGAAACACCTAAGTGAGAGTGAAAATCGTAATCTTGTATTCAAAAGCTTAAACAATCATAAACAATGAGAGGTATTTATACCATCTCTTACAATGACCCTAGGGCCAATCATAAACATCTAAAGGCCCAATCATAAACATATAAGAATCCGCCCACATGGCCTAAAACATAACCTAACATAAGCCCAACACTAATATTCATGCCTCTAATAAATATAGCCCAACAATCTTCCCCTAGGCATGAATCATTAGACCACCTATGGCAGCTGCAGATCGAATCTGAAAGTGTTCTGCACATTGTTTGACCACCATCCGTTCTCCACGATCCGATTAGCCGTTCCATGAAAGATCCCCACCCTTATAGCATTTTCCATATCGTTCTCATCCCCGAGAATAGGTTGGGAGGCGAGGAGCTTTATGTCTCTTTCTCCAAATCTTAGCAAATCAACCGGATCATAGAAGCGAAATTGCCTCATCCTTTTGCAGAGCACCACCACCTCATGAGTTGTTGGATCATAACACCAACAGTCAAAGTTTTTGACTAATGTACCGTCTTCGATCTCATCCAACATGTTGATTACTCTTGTGCGCTTGGTGGGTGGTCTCCTTGCTTCACCTATGGACACACCAGTCACTGGGTCAGTTCCAGTCTCGATCCATCTCACCTGCTTCAGCTCAAAATTTGCAAAATTATTTTCTAATTGGCTCAGCAAATTGTTGCGAATAAGATCTCCTTCAGTGCTATTCCATCTGTTGATGTATGGAGCTCTCAGCAGGTTTCTAATCTCAGGCTCAGTCCATGAATGAAATTGAGCGCGAGTTCTATAATACTCCACTGGACTGTACCCGTCACGGATTACGGCAAACAACTTCTTCTCTGAGTCATAGTGCCAGCACAGAATGGCTTCACGACTCCCCCTTTTTATCTATGGAGCTTTCACCAACATCAAGGGTGTATTGAGTGGGGGCTAGACCTTGGAAGAATTCCTTAAACCAATTGTCATGGCCTTCAGGTGCTTTGGAGATGACCCTTCCACTTCGGGCATAGTCAGACATTTCAATACTGTCATCTCCATCATCTACATTCACTGCTTCTGCCCCTTGCACACCCCTTGATGAACTTTGACCAGGGGCACCTGAAGCATTTGACTCCACAACGTTTTTCAAATTACCAAACATCTTCTTCAGGTCCATCAAGGTCTCATATAGATACTTCATTCTATTCTTGTCAGCCACCTCCTTCTCTTTTAACCTTCTGTTTTCTGCCTGGAGAGCTTTTATCTCAGATTCCCTAATTCTGTTCTGAGACATCAGAAAGTTAATATGAGGATCAGTGCTTATCCTCATTTCGATTGGGAGCTCAGCTGCTTGGAATGGACGAAAGCTAGGCATGGTCGGTGGCAGGCTTGTCACAGTCGAGACGCTCACTCTCACTGGACTGGGTACAACAAAAGTGTTGTCAACCTCCAGAAATTGCCTTTCTTCCCGAACAGGGCTACGTTCAGTCAGAATAGGACTTTCTGTCTGAACATGGGCAGGTTGATCTTCAACATTTTGCACCAGGTTTTCTTCTTCAGCAGTTGGGTTCTGTGAACCTTCACCAGCTGGTTGAACCAACATCAGACTAGAGCTAGTTTTTGTAAATTTGAACCTTATGCTTCTTGGATCAGACTTCTTCCTTGGAGATCGGTTCACGGTAGGGGACTGGCTCTTCGAGCATCTCATTCACATTGAACTGCACATCCAACTCTTGAGGGATGGAATCACCACTGGAAGATGAATTCAGGACATCTCTTGATCTTTTAAGATTTATTGGCTCCAAGTCTCCATAGATATCATCATCCATATTTCCTTGATTAGCAAAAATGTCGTCCATAACATTTTCTTCATCAGAAGGTATCACCACATCTTCTTCTTGCACATTCACAGCCGGAGTTGCTGTTATATCTTGATCTTCAGCAACAGATGCATTTACAGTTGGCACATCGGCTTCAGGTTCAGGTTCTTCAACTACTTGCTCTCTTGCTACCTCGGGAAATGCACCCCTCTTTACCCATTCAAGTCTTCCTTCAAAACTGTTCCTACCCCTTCTATCTTGGGTCTGAAGACCAAACACTCCACAATCCATCACTTTAATATCCAGCTTCTCTATTCTCTCTTCTATCATCGGATACTTCTCCATGACCACCATTTGTACAAACCTTGGTGTCATCAGGAACTGTTCACGTGCGCTTAGGTCTGCATTGCCTATCCAGTCTAGTAACATCATTTTGGAGAAGTTAAAGTTCCAATCCAAGGCCAATGCGACGAATGCAGTTCCATGAAGCTTGTTGAGCTGATCGAAGCTTGTTCTTTTGCCCATAAATGATTTCTGCATGTAATGAGCCAGGCACCTCCAGTAATGCGGCAGCAGCTTCTTAAAAATAGGCGGGAATTTTCCTTCATACCCCATAGATTGAGCACCCTCCAAAACAGCTTCCTTTGGATATTCAATCGGATCGGTAGCACGATCATTGATGTTTAGCCCTATCCTTATATCTTCCTCCAGAATTACAATCGGCCTGTTTTGAATAGTAGCAGAGATTCTTGTCTTGTCTGCACTTGCTCTAGCTGTGCCCCAGAACTCCCTCACAAGTTGCTCGTCAATCAGCACACTTGTTCTCAGGGCATGGTTAATTTTGCAAACATTCATCCCTGCCACCAGTGAATAGAATAGTTCCATATGCTTCTCCGGTGGGTCTTCAAGATATGCCGGAATGCAATGATCTAGTTCAAACTTAATCTCTTTGTCGAGCATCTCGTCTGCCATCTGAGAAAGACAAGACACATGTATCAGACTTATTCATTAAAGAGCAATTATGTTTGTCAACATCATCTGTCGAAGTTCAATTGATTATCACATTTTACTCGTTGAAGTTCAGAAATCTCAATTAAAACTTTCAAGGAAAAGATTTGATCTTGAATCACAAGTTCACAAACACCATTAAATTTAACTCAAAAACAATTAAGTTTGATGTGATTAAAAAAAATTATTAGGTGTTTATGATTTTATCATTTTTTTTTAAAGAAAATTGTGTTTGCGATCCACAATACATGTTTACGATATACAATATAGCAAATTAGAGAAATAAATGCTCAAAACTTCGCATCCATCTATTCCATCATTCTGTGGACATATGAGTGTCTGGTTTAAAGGCGAGTGGGGAAGATCTATAAATATCATCTTGGTTACCCTTTTCTTTGACTGAATTTGATTCGGAAGTAGCCTGAACTTGAACCTTATGAATGTGGGACACATAGGTAGATTGATAACTCTATTCGGTAAAT
>JBCNJP010012416.1:0-13858 GCA_039602395.1 Deinandra increscens subsp. villosa
CCTCCCTAAGCCACATACTAGCAGATCAAGTAATATCATGAAGGTTTAAGCATGCTTTATGAAGAAACACATAGAAAACACATAGAAATGGCATAAAGGAAGGTTTTGGGACTCACGATTCGATCAAGGAATCGAATGGATGTTGTCTTGAGGCTGAGATCTTGGTTTCTCTTGATGGTTTTCGGCTGACCAGATTTCCAGAGAAGAATGTGTGTGTTTTTGTGTAAATGAGGCAAATAGGAGAACTAGGGTTTATTAAGATTATTTATATCAGAGGCTAGTTTCGCTGGCAGTTTCGCTGGTCAGGCGAAACTAGCTCTGATCACGTGTTATCGAATAGCTCAGCTGACTACCGGGCGACACTATAGTTTCGCCCGTTAGTTTCGCTGGCTGCACAACTTAGACAATTTTCACAAAATCAAGGATTTACAATTTGTCATGCTATTCATAATATTAAGTCATGCGTTTAAATCACATTGCACACAATGACAACAATAAATGAACACATAGCACATATGGGCGGGTTCGGTGATCAACCAAAGGTCGTGGACGTATTCGGCCTAGTTATGCATCAGTTACTTAAGTTAACACTTATGACGTAACTAACGGAGATTGTCTAACGGAAATTAACCTTGGAATTCTCGGGTGTCACAGAATCTCACGATCATTCGTTTTTGTCGCTTACATTAGACTAAGTCGTTTTCAATTGAACACACACTTATATTATTATGCTCGTTAGGTGTTTGGTAGAACAAGCAGCTACTTGCTACTTTTTGCTGTGATTATTATCTGGAAATTGCTATGAACGCTAAGGTGAGTTTCACGACCCCTTTTTACCTATTTTAAATCCTGTTGGGGGAGATTAATATGCAAACACTTGATCAACTGTTAGATAATTATATCACCTGAATGATAGTGCCACACTTATGATAAAGTCCTCACTTTTAGAGTTACTGTCAATGTGACATCAGCGGGAACTTATTTGGTAGATCTACTGGGTTTGACAGCCCCACTCGGGTCAGTCGCGCTGGCACGATCGGATATCGAACGGGTGTAATAAACTTCTTAGTCTTAACGAGGCACAATTGAACTGTCGAGCTTCAGTAACCGGATAGCTAGTTTATCTAGTCAAACGTGCACTGATTTATGGAAAATAGCCTAGCTAGCTATTGATATATTATCTGGATTTTAAACTGAACTTGAACATGAACTGGAACTGCTGTTGGACAGTCAACCTTGAACTTAAACTTGAACTGTCGAGGAACAATTAATTTACATTGAACTGGGACTGTTGTTGAACAGTCGATTTACATTAAACTGGAACTGTTTTTAAACTGATAAACCTGTGAACTCACCAACCTTTGTGTTGACACTTTTTAGCATGTTATTTCTCAGGTTGCAGATGTTCAAGTATCACGAGTACGCATGCATGATACTTTGAAACCCTTTTAGTGTCTTTCAACAAGCCACGTCACCTGGGTGACGATATTTTTAGATAAATAATTTTATTTACGCTTCCGCAATTGTAACACTCTGAAATTATATTATAATGAAATATAAATGTTTTTTTATTAATTACTGGTCGTTTGGTGTAACTAATTTACTGCGATCCTGGTTTTACGTTTTCGTTATACGAGTCTTCATAGAGACTTAAATGTTATCTGAACCGTTATTGCATGAAATATGAATTTCAATGTTATTATGAATAATATGAACTTAATTGGTCATAATTCCTTAAAGTACTAAATCAACCAGTGGGTCCTAATGTTAACCTGATTAGTCGTGTGTAATTCTATGCTATTTGCTAGCTGGTAGGCAAAATCCAGACACTTAAGTTTTCGTTAGACGATGGGTCTATTAAACAAACACGGATTGACCCGATGCACACACAATTTTCTCGTACTCCAATTCCATTCTCTCCGATTTAATTGGGTTATTGGTGAATGCGAATGTGTTAAGCGATATGGGGACACGAAATGGAAATCACACTCCTAGCATTGGGTGCAATAGCTGGAAACTACCCGGATGTGTTATGATTGTTCTTTGCATTGAAATTTTGATTTTCGATACTTACGTTATCATGTTACCTTATTCACCTTATCACTCGACGCGATTCCTGTAATGCGATTGTTCGACTTTTCCGGTAGAAACGCTTGATGAGAAAAATCACTTTCTATACTTTCGATTTGAATTCCCTTTTGAAATTCTAGAACATTTGACATTTTCTCAACATACTCATTCTTGATCATAACATCCATCACTCCTTTTGGACTAGGAAACTTTACTTCTTTCGATACGTTACCTTCAATTTGACTCTTCAAACAATTGTCGTTGATTTAAATTTCGGGACGAAATTCTTTCAACAAGGGGATGATGTGACGACTGAGAAAAATTTTCTTTCTTTTCTGATATGTGACGACTGAGAAAAAATTTCTTTCTTTTGTGACCAACTTGTTAACCACATTATTTAATTTCTCGGGACGAAAATTCTTCAACAAGGGGATACTGTGACAACCCGTCTTTTCAGGTCCTTTCCTGATTCAACTTAAACCTAAACAGTAATTAATGTTGTGTGAACATTTATGTGTTTGACTTGTGTTGACTTTATTATCTAGGGTTTGCGTAACCATCACTATACGAGCATGCACTTGAGTCTAGACGTTTTATATTTTACGATTTTATGTAAATCGTGTTTTATGATTTCATGTGAACACTTTGTCATTTAATTATGTGACAATTAAACTGATATATACACGTTATATTCTATTATTTTTATGTGACAATGTGTCACGTGGTTACATCTAACGTTTTCTATTATTTTATGTGAGTTTACACGTATCTTTATGATTTTGCACGTGTCAATTTATGTGAGTTACAAATATGTATTCATGAATTTATATTTATGATTTTATGTGAGCGAATGAAGGTTTATATTTTATAAACGATATACGTTGATTTTGTTTTGGCAAGCACACGTATATATAACGTTAAAGTTATCTCCATCAACTCCGTTAAGTGTTCGTTAAAAGTCTTGTTTGTTTTAAAACTTTGAGGGACCTATTCTGTAATTTATGAAACTTTTTCTTTATGTAATTAAACTAAAGGGACTACAACTGCAATTACAAAACTCTTTTCTTATTATGTTAAATGTGGAGGGACCAATTTTGACATAATCTGAAAGTTAATATGAGAAATCAAATGTAACAGACGGGTTGAGCGACCGTCATCCCCTCTTCAAATTCTGGTAACCGATCGAAGATTTTACTCAACCCATTTAATTGACTGATTAATCCATCGATATCATCATTTGATCCTCCACCACATCACAACCCTCCTCCCCTCTCGTTTCCTCTCAAACCGGCGCACCACCTCCACCTTAACCGGAGATTTTTCCGTCCACCCAAACGCCACTGTTTCACCACCATACTAGCACCATCGAGCACCTCTTGACAACAAGTGACATCGAAGATCGATTGGTAAGCGACCGAGTTCAAAACGAGACCGAAAGCGGAGTAGTCGGATACACGTTCCGGATGTTTTCAGCATCAAAAACTCATCGCCTTGCATCTATGATTTGAGGTAACGATTCCAGTATGTTTTGCATTCCATTTCCTACACTCGTTTTCGTTTTTCGCAATTTTCCGGCGACTGGAACGTTTTTCCGGCGAGGTTAAGTTTTAAGGAAGAAGAAGGCCACCGCGCCGGAATTAGATAGAACTGTTAAGTTCTTTTTCATAAACCAAAAGCAGCACTAGCCCAGTGGTTAAAGCGCCTGGTTGTGATCCGTGTGGTCGCGGGTTCAAGACCTGTTCTCTACGTTTTTTCCTGTTTCTTCCCTATAATCCGGTTTTGGCCTCTCTGATGTATAAAAGAAATTCTGATCGAAGTTGTTTCCAAATAGAAGCCTTGGCCGAGTGGCAAGGCTGTTGTGTTATTCGCTGGGGGTCATGGGTTCGACCCCAACAACCTTCGTTTTTATTTATTTTTGTGATATTTTGCGATTTTGGGCATGGAGTGTCTTTGGATTTGCGTTAAAATTGTTTCCTTACGTATATTAAACCCCGTAAGTCATATTTTGAATCATCAACATATTTAACTTGTCGTCTTAAAATTAAAATATAGTTTTGATGTATATTAGTATATGTATTGATCTAAAACTTGTGGGGTCTACATATATATATATACATATATATATATATATATATATATATATATATATATGTAAGGATCATGTGAAACAACTTTTATTGCGAGACCTCGAAAACAAATATTAAAACCTCTGTAGACTTTTTCATACGTTAATATTTTTATAAAAATTTTGCACCAAAATCCTTAAAATTATGTTATCTTTAGTTATGGAAAAAAAATTAAAAATACTCAAATTGTTGTTGAAATTATTATTGCACAGGTGCTTTAATTTTTATTATTATTATTATTGCACATATGTCAATAATATTAAAACCTTTATAACTTTTTTCATATGTTCAAATTTTTTATGGAAAATTGCACCATAAATCTTATAATTCTGTTATCTTTAATTCTGGAGAAAATTAAAAAAAATTCAACGTTTTTTTTATTTTTTTATTATTGCACATGTGCAATAAAAATTTATTATTGCACATGTGCAATAATATTAAAACCTCTATAACTTTTTCATACGTTGATATTTTTGATAAAACATTGTACCATAGATCTTATAATTCTGTTATCTTTAATTCTGGAGTTAATTAAAAACAACAGTGACGTTTTTTTGTTAATATTGCACATGTGTAGTATAATTAATACGTATTATTGCACAAGTGCAATGATAAAAAAATCACGAAATTTTATATTTTTAATTTTTTTCCCCAGAATTAAAGGTGACATAATTTGAAGACTTTTGGTGCAATTTTTTTAAAGAATATTATCGTATGAAGAAGTTATAGAGGTTTTAATATTTGTTTTCTTGTTTTCGCAACAACATCTTGTTTTTATTTAAAACTCAGCAATGAGTTTTATAATATCCAGTGAGTTTTATAAATTTTAGTGATTTTTATAGAATAATATACTTTTTTCAACAACAATTATATTTCATTGTCTCCAACAACTTTCTAGGTTTTCTTTTTGATTTTTAAAAACTTATCGCATAAAAAAATCAAACCAACAGCAATGAGTTTTATAATTTTTACTGAGTTTTATAGAACAATATAAGGGGGTCTACGGGGTCTACACTTTTTAAGGGGTCTACAATGAACCTCACCCTATATATATATATATATATATATATATATATATATATATATATATATATATATATATATATATATGATATATAGGGATGGATATAATGAGAACCTCTTTGAGTTGGAAAAAAACCGTGGAAACTACCAAAAACGATTTTTTTTTCTTCAAAATTTTTGTAGTGATTATACGCGTTAATACAAGCCCTATGGTGAAAAAAAATCAAAAAAACGCCTAGTATTTTTTTTTTAAAAAAAATTCCCGAAATCTGACGTTACGTCACGTTACATATGTAACATTTACCTGTTACATATGTAAAATGCCTTGTTACATAGGTAACAAAATCTGTAAATAATTTAATAAAAAAATTCTCTAGGCGCTTTTTTGTTTTCTTTCACCAAAACCATCAAAAATGAATGTAGAATCTATAAAAAATACATCTAAAAAATATAACAAATATTGATCGTCTTTTTTGGCCGGTTAACTTCTTTTTGAAAAAAAATCGGTTCTTAAATACTTTTTTTTTAAATTTACTCAGCGTTTTTTTATTTTTTTTCATAAAGGGTGTTTTTTTAAGTTAGAGAGTCACCATAAAAATAATCGGAACAAAAAGCGAATTGTTTAGCTTAGTTTTCACGGTTTTTCCAACTCGGAGAGGTTTTCATTTTATCCTTCTCCTATATATATATATATATATATATATATATATATATATATAATATATATATATATATATACGTAAATTAACATATAAACGTATATCGGTGGGTTATTGAAACGACTAGATATTTCATGTGAACTTTTAATCATAGGTATCTTGTTTTGTAAGCTCATTATTAACGCATTTGCGCGTTTGGTTATATATATATTGTATATATATCTATTTTGAATCTTTGAACTTAGATAATGTATACATTGACATATATTGTATTTTTCGTGTTATTTCGATAATCGCTCGGATTTGGCAAACGTGTCATCCTCGACTTGCTACAAATCTCACGATCACTCGTTTTTGTCGCTTACATTAGACTAAGTCGTTTTCAATTGAACACGCACTTATATTATTATGCTCGTTAGGTGTTTGGTAGAACAAGCTGCTACTTGCTACTTTTTGTTGTGATTATTATCTGGAAATTGCTATGCACCCTAAGGTGAGTTTCACGGCCCCCTTTTACCTATTTTAAATCCTGTTGGGGGAGATTAACATGCAAACACTTGATCAACTGTTTGATAATTATATCACCTGAATGATAGTGGCACACTTATGATAAAGTCCTCACTTTTAGAGTTACTGTCAATGTGACATCAGCGGGAACTTATTTGGTAGATCTACTGGGTTTGATAGCCCCACCCGGGTCAGTCGCACTGTCACGATCGGATATCGAACGGGTGTAATAAACTTCTTAGTCTTAACGAGGCACAATTGAACTGTCGAGCTTCAGTAACTGGATAGCTAGTTTATCTAGTCAAACGTGCATCGATTTCTTGAAAATAGCCTAGCTAGCTATTGATATATTATTTGGATTTTAAACTGAACTTGAACATGAACTGGAACTGTTGTTGGACAGTCAACCTTGAACTTAAACTTGAACTGTCGAGGAACAATTAATTTACATTGAACTGGGACTGTTGTTGAACAATTGATTTACATTAAACTGGAACTGTTTTTGAACTGATAAACCTGTGAACTCACCAACCCTTGTGTTGACACTTTTTAGCATGTTATTTCTCAGGTTGCAGATGTTCAAGTATCACGAGTACGAATGCATGATACTTTAAAACCCTTTTAGTGTCTTTCAACAAGCCACGTCACCTGGGTAACGATGTTTTTACATAAATAATTTTATTTTCGCTTCCGCAATTGTAACACTCTGAAATTATATTTTAATGAAATATAAACGTTTATTTATTAATTACTGGTCCTTTGGTGTAACTAATGGACTGCGATCCTGGTTTGTCATGCTCCCAGCTATGGTATTCCGCGTGTGGATTTTTGGGGGTGTGACAATTATGCCCTTAGTGAGTTTGTATTATATATAGTAAGTCTTTCTCATGTGAAAGACTTGATGAGTGATACTTAGAGAGAGAGAGTTAGTCATGGTTCTTTGAAGCTTGTTGAGGGTTCATGAACTCACCTAGTAAGTTCATGATACCCGGGAATGCGTAGGGTAGGTAAAATGTAATCTTTCGGTATCATTCCACCTTGTTTATCTATCTATCTTGTTCTTCATCTATCATGTAAAAAACTAGCTTTGCTCATCATCATCATCACATCTCAAATACCATCTTGTTCATATCCGGGTGTTCATTTGTTTCTACAAAAACGAGTTACACAAAGACTCGATCCGCTTCCGCAACCTAGGTATTTGCCCACCACCTCGGTTTTTTAACTCACTGACTGGTAGAGCCACTATAGAAAGGAATCTGTAAAATAATTGTACCTTTTTGTCTTGATCAATGAAATGATCATTTTCTCTTTTTATTTAATTTTTTCAAATAGTTAAGGGAGATTGTTCGAACAATTCCAAATGTAACAGAAAACAATCAAGTATTATAAGAAAAGATCAGAAACATCATCAAAAGAGAAAGGAAAAAAGAATCTGTACAATTTACAAATTCTATAGTTTTACAGAACTACTTCGGAATTTCCAAAGTAGATCTGCAAAACTCAACTTTTACGGGAAACCTCATTTCTATAAAAGGCTTCTAATGGGAAGCATTCCTAGTCCTCAAAGAAGAGTCCTGAAGGAGTTCAAGACTACCAGAAGATAATGATTATGAGAAGAAAAAAATGCGTAAGTATGAAGAACACGTAAAGAAGAATATGAACTTGACATTTAATGCAAAGGTAGTTGAAGACGATTGAAAAGTGATAAAGTAAATACATTCAGTTTATATCTATATACTCTGACACACTCCAAATTCAACCTCCCTCAACCACATTATTCCTTTACAACTTGCTACAACTTCCTATAAATAGCAAGTGCTCTTCATCAACAAAGGCAAGACATTGAAACACAATTTACAAGCTTCTCAAAAGCAATTACAATTTACTCTTGTAGAAAAGTCTTTCTGTTGATAATCTGTCTTACCAAAAACTCGTGTAAAACATTATTTACATTTGAGATACACAAAATAACCTTTTTATGAATTGTTGTCTTCCAATTTAACTTACAATCCGCAACTTTGTATGCAATAAAGAATTAATTTATCAACTATGAAACTAAAGAATTAATTTATCAACTATGAAACTACACATTTCCACAAAATCACACATTCAACATTCTACTATCTTTGACTTCGTTTTGACCATTTCGACCTTCTCTTGGCACAAGTAACTTGTGCCAAGATCACACTCTCACCCGAAGGTGCAATCATAGGTTTTGGTTATTCATAAATGCAATCTAATCCATGTTTCCATGTATTCCCTCTAATTTCCACCTTGACCCATACGGGTCAACTTCCTACTAACCCAAAGGGGTAACTTGACATTTATACCATCTTAGTTTTATTCATAGATGAATGCACATCTAAATTCACTTCACATGTATGTCATTTTCTCACACAATTACATCTACATAAATATTTAGGGGAAATCTTGCATTCCCTTTTTGTGTTATAACTAATCACACTCATGTTACCTCTATGCTTGGCTTTTCCTTCACACTGAGGTCCGAACTCCCACCTTCTTCACCTATAATCACATGGTTATTTAGATTAACCATTCTAACAACCATAATTCATATCATAAAACATAACACACTAAGACAAGTTGGTGAAATCCACCTATTATAATTTCACATTCTCTTAGGCATTTCATCAAACACCTAGTACGCATACATAATGTTCTAGCTAAGCAACATATAGACTACCAATCCACCCCATCTTTGATTACAAGCATTTCAAATTCATAAAGTATGCCAATTTAACAAATTTATCAACCAATCAAGGTTCCATATGGTCTGAATAATCAACCCCAATCTCCGGCCAACCATCAATGCAATTCAATTTCCATGAGTTGGGTCTAAACCCGTTAGAACCTCTATCAAGTGCATCAAATTTACACACATGCAACGGAAAATTTAGCATAGACAAAGCATATAAACACACGTCCAACCAAGTTCCTTCATCAATTGGACCTCTAATTGCGATCCATGAATTTATACAACTTAAAAAACCACTTACTTGACAATAGATCTCATAATAAAGGATGAAATGGGGATATAGATGACTTCCTAAACTCAATTTCGACTTCTCCCCTCTCAATGCATCCACCAACAAGCTTATTTTGATGACTTCCATCAAGAACTATGTTTTTCCTTATTCCCTTTCCCTTGGTTGCGATTTC
The DNA here is from genome assembly GCA_039602395.1 of Deinandra increscens subsp. villosa. Lineage (NCBI taxonomy): Eukaryota > Viridiplantae > Streptophyta > Magnoliopsida > Asterales > Asteraceae > Deinandra > Deinandra increscens. Next base: position 9,569 of record JBCNJP010012416.1, read on the forward strand.
TCATCTGGTGTAAACACCAGATTGTTTTTTTCTTAAACAGTAATTACATCCAGCCCCCTCTACTTCACAACCTTTATTAATTTAACCAAAATGTCAATTTACTAGATACACCCTCAACCTTCCTTTCTAACTTATTAGTCACCAAAATTATACCCTAGTGACTAATATTATTCCACCAACTATACCGGGTTATTTTCTAATCGCAGTTTTTCCCAAACTAGAATTCACAATAAAATAAAAGCAAAATAACCATATTTAAGCAAAACGAATTTTTACAACTCCAGTCCCCTTAAAGGGAGTTTCGCCCCTGAAAATAAGAACGTACCTAAGAGGTTGGGATAATATCTTCTCATTTCTTCCTCGTACTCCCACGTAGTGTCCAATCCTTTCCGGTGCTCCCACCTTACCATCACTTGATTTATCTCCTTATTGAGTCGTTTGGTTTTATGGTCTAGAATAGCAATGCGTCTTTCCACATAAATTAATTTGTCTTCCACCACAATATCATCTAACGACACATAAGCGGTTTCGTCCGCTAGGCTATCGCACCCTAACCAATGGCGGAATATGTCGGGGCGCGAGGATTGTCCAGATGCTCACAACAATAAAATTAAAGTTGCGATATGTCTTAATCAAGCCCATTTCATTTAAAATAAATAATACATACAACAAGTAATCTAATAAAAATATTACAATAAAATGATGACTCTTTATTGAGGTCACAACTAAGTCCAAAGGAATCCTACATGTCCACAATAAGTTCTTCACATCAAATAATGCTTCCTGCAACATGTATAAAGTATGGAGTCAACTACAAAGTAGTTGGTGAGTAAACATAGGTTTTGACACATACATAAGTGAAAAATCATGCGATCTAACGTTACGTGAAACTGCACAAGTATGAAAGAACATGTAATGAAATAAAGCAAGCACAAGAGTGGTGTATAAACCAACCCTGACGTTTAGGTTACCAATCACTCGACGCCAACCGGTCAAGTTAAGTGGGACGTCACCCCAATAGATCTATTAATGGAACCCATGCTTTTTTTTCAGTTAATGTTAAGAGAATGATCACGAAACATAATGAAAGAACAACATGCAATATGACATACAGTTCACATACAAGCAAAAAAAAAACAATAACGAACAAGAATAGCATTTGAGTTAAATGAAAAATATATAGTATGAAAGTTCGATAAGTGTACATGTTACACCCCAAAACATAAAACAAAAATGGGGCTATGAATACTCACCTCGTGAATAGCGTTCGAGAGATGAGGATGACACCGAGAATGATGACACTGGCGATCATCTAATAAACGAAAAATAAATAGACAATAAAAGACACGGTGACTAGTTTGTAGAGTTTTGGATTGATTGGGGATTCTTATTATTATTATTTAAGTGTCAAAACATTTGTTTTACTTTGATATTATTTGGAAAATTAACGAATGTATAGGGTCTTTATTGTAATTTCTATAAATTAGAGTTAAATATGGAAAATCCTTAATTAAAAAGTTCAAATAGAAGTTTCTTAAACAACAGGTTCAAAATTAGATTAACTTTAGTAAAATTACACTTTCTACTCTAAAGTGTTAATAATTAGAAAGTAGCCTAAAACTTTGCATAATTACATATGTGACCAAATTTATGGATTTGGTCATATAACTATCATGTCTTAAAAGTCCAGAATTGATTTACATGATTAAAATTCAACACAATCATCCAATCTAAGATTTATACGTAAAATGTCCCAATTTAATGGGTTTTTAGTCAAAGATCTAAACTTTATTTATAAAACTCGAGTTTGATATTATTAAAAAATTATAACAGGTCCACTAAATAGTTTAAAGTCGTTGCAAAATAGATTCATCAAGTAAAATTACGATTTGATGAATATACCCAATTAAAAGTCTACACGCATAGTTGACTTTTTTATTAGTCCAAAATTTACAGAAACGAAGAGTAGGGTATTGAAGGAAATAGTAAAATAAACATTTTTCATGAAGAAACTTACTTGCGAAAACCGAAGGAAGGTCAAGAAATCGGATGATCAAACTTCGGGTAGTTGACTTTTGAATTCGTGATCGAAAGCCTCTAATCCGAAATTGAGAGCTTGAGAAGGTCGAGAATGGTACCAAAAGAGCAGATACGTGACCCATTTATAGTAGAGGGTAATGGGTCAATCTTGGAAAATATTTGATTCGTAAATTTAAGATCATGAAAAAGAATTGGAAGAAAACATGGAAAACACTCTTAGGGTGTTTAGGATCGAAATACAGGAGAAAACGGGACCTTAAACAGATCAAGAACGAGTTTTCTAGGCCAAACATAACCCAAAATGAATGCTGATCGCAACCAGGTCGTAAATCAAACACATTATCAGGACTGGAACCGGATATGAAACACCAAATCAGCCTTGCCTCAATGGTCTGGGCGCTTGTCTGCTCACTTGGAGGTTGCTGATTCAATCCCAGCAGCCATCGCTTTTAGTATTATTTTTTCTTTTTTATTCCTTTGTTCATTCGCTATCCGTTTCAACTCAGAATTGCACCATATTTTAACCACAACCTTAAAGTATGTATAAGAACATTATAGAACCATAAAATATGATTTTCAAGATTTACGGGTTCCCGGTTATTACGATTAGCAAACCGAAAAGGTGCAAAAACCGCGAATTGATAAATTTTCGTTTTAAAGTGACAAATCCAAGTCATAACCATCCAAATCAATCTTTGACTTTTGTAATTGATAATTGAACATTTTAAGTATGATAATTGAGCTAAACGAGTCAACCGAAATCACGCGAACATCGCAATTTGTAATATTCTCATTGTTAACAAACCCATTGACATAAAATTAACCAAATGAATATTTTATTAGGAAGATGATTTTGGATCATCAAAATATTATTTGAGAATATAATTTAGTAAAAGGAATTGGAGTTCCTTGATAAATATTTACTCGAAAATCGAAAACGTGCGAAAATAAAAAACAGGTCGGGTTCTACAAACAGGTCACACATGGTTGTTACAGTCTCCCCTACTTTAAGGAATTTCATCCCGAAATTAGTAGATACTTATGAGATAGAACAAAAATAACCAAAGAGGGCTCTTACGCAAAAGGGAAACACATTGACTAAGAGGTAAGGCGATGATATAAACGTTTTCATCGCAAATGAGAATACACTTTCGATTACTGAATCATTCAGTAATTTATGGATTTGACTCAATCACCTAGCCGGCAAGGCTAAATTACTATTAGTAATAAAGAGGTTGACATAACGTGCAACACAACCAACAACTAAGGTCAGCCCTTGGTCCGACTTGTGGTCCACTCTTAAAGCACCTAAGATGTTTATATATAAGGTGTACCGCAGCTAACCCACCACATTTTGATACCTAAATGTGTACCAGTTGGCTACGGAGAACAACCTATTTCACCAAACAATAACTAAATTCTGGTAACCGAATCCGGGGTTGCAAAAGTGCGATAAAACCAAAAGACACCAAGTAATATGGATACATTACCAACACAAGACAAGTGACAAGAACCGGTAAGTAAAATCATATCTTCATTGTGAAATCGAGGTTGTATGACCAACTGAACCTGAAATGAATACCGCAGTCTCCCCTACTTTAGGAGCAAGACTAGAGGTATAGAATGCGAGGGACGAGTGTAACATGTACACCTTTAAAAATCGAGTTTGAGATCTTAGCACAACATCAATAAAATTGTTCCACATGATATCAAATGTGTGATCGCGGATTTCCCATCAAGACAACGCATCAAGTTCTGGTTATGCTAGATAGGTCGAGACCCACATCCCGCCCACCCACAAGATGCAAAGCATAGACAAAATCCGTAATGATCTCTTGTCTAAACCCAATACCTAGTGCCAATGATCGAAACCGATTGTACGTTGTAGCTAGCATCACACACAATCGTTGATTATGACACGTATGGGTCCTGGTTTAATAAGTGTAGTAAATAATGAGGTGGTGAAATCACAACTAAAACATGATGTGGTGAGATAATCAAATGACAATGAGAGTTTTCGCAATTGCAACACAACGTGCGTACATAAATAGTGTGTGAGTAAATAGATTCCAAATCCAAAATCGGTAACACCAAAAGGGTCGAGCAAACTGAGTTGTGTCAAATGTCATGTATTGGGTGGCATGAGTCGAATACATGATTCGAATAGCATGAATATCATGTATCGAATAACATGATTCAGACACCATGAAGTTTCCCATACATACTTAGAGTAATATAAATCGAGCATAA
>JBCNJP010012417.1:0-13856 GCA_039602395.1 Deinandra increscens subsp. villosa
GCCGAGAATTCAGGGTATAACAATACTCCCGTTGTATCGGTTGGAATTGGTCATATGCAGAATTGACTTCTGGGTACGGGACAAATTCCTGGGGATTTGTGTCCCGTACTTTCTGCAAATTTTGAGTAGGACAGCTAACACGATCCTCAGATTTTTTCACATCTCCTGTGGGTTTGGGAACATCATTCTAAGGTCCCTTACCCCTTCTTAAAATTCTAACAGTTCTTAGGGGTTTCACAGGTTTTAAATCACATTTACCAACATTAAACACACCACATTCAGAAAGTTTATCACAAACATCAGACTCAGGAATTTTTGACTCAAACTTGACAGAAGTTTCAGAATTCTCAAAATCAGAATTTTTAAAGCAAAAATCAACTTCAGACTTCATGGGACTCTTAGTGGACTCCTTGGAATTTACTACCCCTACTTCATTATTACCTTTATCTGCACAAGAAGTAAAAGTATTAGTACGGTTAGAAACAGGAGCAGAAATTTTAATGGAACAGGCAGCCAGTTTCTTTTCTATCTCAGCCTTGGCTTCTAAGGAGGTCTTAGAACACTCATAATCTGAGATCATTTCATGCATCAATGGCATCGGTACTGTATGAGTGGATTTTTCATCTTTAACCTCAGTACCAAGACCCAAACCAGAGTTGGCTTTTAGATGTCTCATTCGAACATCTGTGTACTTCAGTCGCTTCTTTCTGAGCTTCCTCTTCAGCTAACAAGGCCACATGGTCAAGTGTTAGACTTAGGTCTTCCACCTGGGGTGTCCAGTCATATCCTGGCGTATGTTGAACCACCAGTGCCTTGTCATTCTTTCATGTCTCCTTCTTCATGCTCTCACTCCGGTTGTCATTCTTGCTTTCTCTATCAACTCTTGGTTTGGTGCATTCCCTGGCATAATGCCCATACTCATTGCAATTGTAGCACCTCAGATTTGGCTTATTAAAACTCAGCTTTATTCCTTTGCCACCATTCCAATCCTTCTGTCCCGTCTTCACCATGAACTGCCTAGCTCGCAGGGCAGACATTCCCATCTGATAAGATATATCCATGTGCTCTAGATCATCAGGGTTTACTTGATTCACATCATTAGGCGATAGATCCGTGGGAAGAAGTGAGCCTGCTACGAGTGCCTGATAGCAACTCATAATTCCTACCCCAAGGGCAAAGCCGGGATCTTTAGTCAAGGCATTAACATCTAGTGAGACAACATTTGATGTTCCAGATGAGCTTGACCCAGTAGCTTGAGCAATGAATCCCATTGTGGTAGATGGTGGGTTGTTTGGAGCTACCGCTGGCTGAGAGATGAATGCTTGATTCAGTTGATTCATTAATGCCCCGTTGCCAAGTTTTCTCGCCCTCTTCTGTTTCTTCTCTTCATAGGCTCTAATGGTAGACATGAGCTCACTTAGGGGCGAAGTGGACATTTCCACGGTTTTTTCAATCAGTTCAATGGTGTTGTCCCAATTAGGTGGAAGTGAGTTGACCAGCTTTCTATTGACCTCCACTTGTGTATACGTGACTCCAGCATCTTTCATCCCAGTGACTATCTTAATGAACCGTTGAAGCAGAGTCTCAATGTTTTCACCAGGGATATAGGTAAACTCATTGAACAGTTCCCTTAGATTTTCTTTGCGGGATTCCTTCATATCATCATTTCCTTCATAAGCAGCTACAAGAGCATCCCAAAGAGTCTTAGCAGAGGTGTATTCTTTAAAAGCTTCAGCAACTTCAGGGGATAAGGCCATGGTTAGGGCAGCCAGTGCCTTTCTATCTCCTTCCACCTTCTCCCAGTCTTCATCAAGCCATTCAGTTTTTGCTTTAGGCACACGTGGTTGACCCTGTGCCCCAGCAGTTGATGGGACAAAATCTCCCACCTCCACTGACCTCATGATCTTAGCATCATGGTAGTTGATGTAATTGACAAACCGATACTTCCAGCTCATGAAATCTTTACCAGACATCAGACGGGGTGGTCTGGCATTTGTTCCGATTTTAGCGTCCATTTCCAGAGTGGCACTCGACAAGGTAGACATGTCAAAGGCCATTGCAGCAAGATTTTGTTTAAACAAATGGATCAAGAAGGGTTTTTCGGTCGAAAACTGCTTGATCGAAAAGTACTTTTCGATCGGAAAGGTGCTGGTCGAAAAGTCTCGAGCGATCGAAAAGTGAGAAAATGGATCGAAAAGTACTGAGGGGACTTTTCGATCGAAGAGTTCAAAGGATCGAAAAGTCACAGGGGACTTTTCGATCAAGAGGGCAGATCGAGAAGTCTCGAGGGGACTTCTCGACTGAGATGAAACGGATCGGAAAGTCTCAGAGGGACTTTTCGATTGAGAATGTTGATCGAGAAGTCTCAAAGGGACTTCTCGATTGAGAGCTGCTGGTCGAAAAGTCACAGAAGGGGACTTTTCGACTAGAATTGCCTGATCGAAAAGCCACAAGGGGGCTTTCTCGATCGAAAAGTGCGGCAGAAAAGGGGTTTTTCGATCAGAGGCCTGATCGAAAAGTGCTGGAAGGGTCGAAAAGCCTCTCAATCACGAACAAAACTCCACGAATACTTCTGTCTTGACTTGTAACCTGCACAAAAACACCTCCGAATGTGCTAAAAGCTGAAAATCACCACAAAACTCAAACGGTTAGTTGTCAAAAACTTGAATCGGATATCGCGAGAGCCTCGAAACTTGCGTTTCTTGGCTCTGATACCAATTGTAAGGATCAAACTAACCCTCACGCGATATCAAAGACTAGGAAAACCGTGCGGAATCCAGTTTAGCTAGGTGATTCAAGTATAAACAATATACGCAAAGATCAAATAATATGAAAACACAAATAAAGAACACAAACCGATGAGTAAACTTGAGAAACCTTGAATGTCGATTGCAAAACACCAAAACCGATCACCTAAGTGGTCTCGGTTATAACACACAATCCGCAAAACACCTAGCAACCCTAAATTGATTATAGATGGGTCTATATATAGTAGAGATTGACTTGGTAAACAAGTCAATCTCTTTACAAAATTCGAACCCTAAGCCCATCCTTAAACCGATCGGACCCAAACCCACATCATTCCTACAAAAGTTAGCCCAATTACAATTATTTACTAGCCCACAAGTATTAAACTAAACCCAAAATTCATCTAATGCAAAAGCCTCATTTTCTAGGTCTCTACACAAGATGTCATCAATAAACACAATTACAAACTTGTCGAGATATGGTTTGCACACTCAATTCATTAAGTCCATGAATATTGCTGGCGCATTAGTTAATCCAAAAGGCATAACTGTAAATTCATAATGGCCATACCTTGTTCTGAACGCCGTTCTTGGAACGTCTTCTTCACGAACTCTGACTTGATGATACCCCGATCTCAAATCGATTTTTGAGAAATAACTAGCCCCTTGCAATTGAACAAACAAATCATCAATTCTAGGCAAAGGGTATTTATTTTTAATGGTTACACGATTGAGGTCACGGTAATCGATGCACATTCGCATTGTGCCATCCTTCTTTTTCAGAAAGAGTACCGGTGCTCCCCAGGGTGAAGAGCTGGGTCTAATGAAACCTTTGTCGAGTAGTTCCTGAAGTTGATTCTTTAATTCTTGCATTTCTGAAGGTGCGAGTCAGTACGGTGCTTTTGCTATCAGGGATGTTCCAGGTGCAAGTTCGATTTGAAGTTCCACTTGTCGTTTCAGAGGCAATCCTGGTAGTTCATCTGGAAACACATCAGGATATTCTGAGACTATAGGTACCTCTTCCAACTTCTTTTCTCGAGGCACTTCAATCAGATTTGCTAAATAAGCTTGATCTCCTTTGCGAATACACTTTCCCGCTTTCAGCCTGGATATTACCCTCATTGGTTTTGTTTGTCTATCTCCAATGATTGTATGAATTTTGTCATATGCCGACTTTAACTCCAAAACTTTTTCGGCACAACAAATCTTTGCCTGATATCGTGTGAGCCAGTCCATTCCGAGCATGATGTCGAATTCACTTAGGTCCATAGGGAGGAGTACTAGATCGAAAGTGGTGTTCTCATGCATTAAACAGCAACCTTTAATTACTTTGGAGATACTAATCTTTTGGCCATTAGCAGTTTCTACAACATAGGGTATATCTAACTTATGTGTCGTACATTTTAGTCTAGGTACACATGCAGAGGTTATAAAACTCCTATTAGCACCAGAATCAAATAGAATGCTAACAATCATATTATTAACAGAGAACATACCAGAGATCTTTGTTCTTATCATCTTTTCGATTCTTCCTTTGCGGACATTCCAGGCATCTATGTCCCTTCTCTTTGCAGTAGAAGCAGACCACTGGTGATCTGCACTGCTGATGCGTGTGCCCCGCCTTTCCACAATTTTACAATTATCAGCCTGTGACCTCTTGAAATCCCTGTCATCATTTATCCTTCCTTGGTCGTTTCTTCCAAATTTACCTCTCCTATTATCACTCCCCTTATCATTGAACTTTCTCTTGTTCCCAGAGGTATCCATTTTAATTCCCACTGTTCTATTCCATTCATCGGCCAAGGTACCTGTCAAGCTTATAGCATATGCCAAGGTACTAGGACGCGCAGATCTCACATCTGCCCTTATTTCGGGGCTTAATCCCCATACAAACCTCCTGACCTTGGATGTTTCTGATCCTGCCATGTGGGGTACCAAATTCAACAACTCACTAAATTTATTGATGTAAGTCATGTAATCAGTTCCATTCATTCTCAGATTAATAAACTCATTTTCCAATCTCTCCGCTTCATTCTCCGGAATGAATTTTTCCATGACCAGTGCGCGAAAAGCTCTCCAAATCATGCGATAAGCATTCTTCTTCCCAAGTCGGTTTAACTCTACCTTCCACCAGTTTAACGCCGCTCCCCTAAAGGATTGGGATGCAAACTTCACCATATCCTTAGTAGCACAATCACTAATATCCAAAGCTGCTTCAGTTTCTTCCAACCAGTTCAGGGCATCAGTAGCCCCCTTATCTCCTCTAAATATACTGGGTTTACAAGCCATGTATGTTCTTTAGGAACATCCTCTCTTCACCTCATTCTCTGACTTATGTTCTTTACTCCTAGATCTTTTTCTAGAGCCTTTCGGACGACTTTTGATAATCAGGGTTGCGATTCCGACGGGTTCTGCTCCTACTATGAGCTAACGAGTCAGTCCTAGACTTAGCTGTTTGTGATCAAGATCTCGCAGACTCCTTGGATCTAGAAATGGCAGTTTTATTTCTTGGTGATTCGCTGGATCTCTCTGAACCAACATGCGTCTTTCCTTGCCTTTTCTCCTTAGCGACCAACGAGGGCAACGCCTTTGAAATTCCTTGAGCTATAAGCTCTTGGAGTCTTTCTTCCTGTTCTCTTTGTCTCAGTTGTTCAGACGTGAGAGGTTCTCCCATTATACTGTGAACGGAGTGATCATCACGATCATCTTCCTTATCATAGTCATCTTGACGAGTTTTGCTCGATCCTGCTTTTGATATTTTGCTGAAAGCAATACCAGATTGACAGATTAACATACATTTAACTTAGTTGACAGGTATTTGTAATCAGAGTTTATATTCCTTTGCACATTCTAGTGTCATAAGGAACGTGTTCATAACAGAGTTGTTGCACTATTTTGGGCTTTCTGGATCACCATCTTGTGGTTACCGATATATTTTACCATGTTGGTGAGTCGTAACTACCATCATCACATTAACAGTTTTCAAACACATACAGATTATGAATTTATCATGCCGGACCCAAGGTCAACACTCAGATACTCTACGGGCACGTTGCGCGTAGTCGTACGCCCTCTACGAGTAGTTTTTAAGTTCAACATATAAGTACATATTCCCCCTAGTAACTTAATACTGGAGGATCCGGGTAAATATGGATCGTTCAACTATATCGGCCGCTATAATCCCTTATATGTCTAGTGGTCTCAACCTTAATGACCAGAAAGTCTCTAATGACCCACACAGGGCATTCTGACTCACATTTTTCGATAAGATAAGCATAACAGATATAACAGATACATCAGAACAGAAATGTAATCTCAAACAGTTAACTAATGAAGGAAGTCAGAGGACTCACTGTAATGAAGTCAGAAACAGTGTGCTAGACGGAAATCCGAGATTCAACTAGAATATCCTATCTTCGGTTTCTAGCAACCTATCAGAATTATCATGTATATATTTGTCATATACAATGCTAACGAGTCCAATAACACTCTCAGGTTCAAAGTATCATGAAATACAGTCTCCAGATCAATCAAGCTAAGTTTTTGGTCAACTTAAAATCAGAGCAATTATTCTGACATTTTTCTCCAGAGGCGTACCCTTAGAATAGAGTAATTCTGGGCGGTACGCGTCAAATGGTAGACTGAGTTCCTGATTTCAGATTCGGGCGTACCGCTTTGATGAATGTAAATTTGGGTGGTACGCTGTAATCTGTTTGTCCGGTTTCTGTTCTACATTTCTAGGCGTACCGCTCTGCATGTAAAGATTTTGGGCGGTACGCCCCAATCTGGCCCGACTATTTTGTTTTTTAGTGCCATTTTTACATTTTGTCGTTTATGGGCCAGAATCGTTACTGGATCAGTAGTATACCATATAGGGGTTTGATCAGTGGTTCGTTTGTAGTCTAAATCCTTAACCGAAGCATAACCCCAATGTCTCGAGCTTTCCTTTTATGGTAAGTTTTATCGGTTTGACCCTCGTTTCATACGAATATCATTAGAGACAGAATGCTTGTGACTCAATAACTTATTTCCACATTTAAACCACTGATCAAAGCTAGGTTTTTGTTATCATTACATGTAATGTTCCTAATTATCGAAAAATCATCATGCATGCATTAGTTTATTGTACCTTGTGAAGGGATCATTGTACACTCAAACTTTTCTGGTTTCCTTGCTATTTTAGGTCCCCAATCCACTTCCAAGAGCAGATATAAGGCTGCATGTAGGATACATCACCATATTATGAGTGTATGATCTTAAAGAAACCCTAATTAACTTTCTTAAGCAAAAATCAAGATATCCTTACCTTGATTAACCTTGAATCCAGTTTCCACACACCTTGGTCAGCCCTATATGCATATACACAGTTGCATTCATGAGGGCTAAGGCTTTGAGTGGAGGTTTCTTCAAATACACATGTAATTAAAGGTGAAAATGGTTGAAGGAATACTTACCCTTGATGATCTCCTTTTCCTTTAGCTCTAATGGCTTGGATTCTGTGGGAACAGGGGTCTGGAGCAGCAATGGGGAACTCTGGCCGAGTGTGAGCAGAGATATCACAAGTGTGTAAGGCTATAAAGGCCAAATTCCTTGTTTTTAACGATCTGGAAATGAGGCGTACCGCCCCAAAATACTTAATTTGGGGCGTACCGCCCCAAAATACTTAATTTGGGGCGTACCGCCCGGATTTTGAGGTAGCGAGTATGCGGGGATCCGATGGGTGCAGCAATCCGACCCGTTTATCAGACGGGTTGCGTACCGCCTGGGATTTCCCAATCCTAGGCGTACCGCCTCAAATTGTGTTCCAGAGATTTTGAATATTTTTCATTTAACATTTCCAGCTCGGATCATGGTTTAGGCACAAGGGTTAGAGTAAATTTGCGTTATATATTTAAATTTACTTTTGTTTCACGTTATATATTTAAGATTACATATGTAACTTGTGCTACATATATAAATTTTACGTTTGTTTCATGTTAAATCTCCACATATTACTTGCATTTATATATGTATATTACTCGTGCTACATACGTAAATAGACGAAAATCTACGTATGTAAATTACTTGAATTTTCATGTTGTGATTTTTACATATATGAACTGATGAACTTTTTCTTTGAATTTACATACGTAAATTCTTTGAATTTACATATATAAACTTTTGTTAAATATGCAATTTTACATTTGTTTCATGTTAAATCTTCATATATTATTAAATTTACATATTGAAATTACTCGTGCTAAATACGTAAACTTAGACATAAATCAACGTATGTAAATTACTTGGGGTTACATAAGTAAATTACTTGAATTTACATATGTAAATTACTTGAATTTACATATGTAACATGTCGTGTTGTTTACGTATATGAAATTATGAGTTTGTTTTCTTCGTATTTGTGTCAAGGATGAAGATGATTATCAAGAACTCAAGAACAATTAGCTTTTATATATTTTTGTTAGGTTGTTATATTTTTTCATTATCTTTTAAATGTTGTTGTATTTGTTAATTTTAAGTTAATAAAATATATATTTAATTTTTGGTATACTTGTTTAGATAATTTACATATGTATAATGCTATGAGCAGAATGTTTAAGAGCACTAATACTTTTCTTACATATGTACAATTCGTATCTTGAAAATTAAAAAGTCTTGAATTTAAAAAAAAATTTAAGATATAATAATAATTGGTGTCTTGGGAGTTAAAAAAATTTCAGAGAGAAAACGATTTGTCTCATGTTTGTGTCTTGGGAGTTAAAAAAAAGTTGGAGAGAGAAAGTGAGTGTTTATCTTGAGAATTGAAAAAGGTTGAGAGAAAAATGATGGGTGAGCTTAACATGTTGCCCTTTTATCCTTTTATTCTATTTATATTTATATATATAACAATACAAATTTGACATGAATAGTTAACTTTTTAGGTTTTAAACTTTGGCCACAATAGTTTATAACATTTACATTTTCAACCTTAAACTTTACATTTTCTTTATTTATAGTTTGGCCACTAGACTTTGGCATATTGATAAGTAAACTTTTTCTTATTCAAAGTTTTGCCATCAGACTTTGGTATGTTGACGTTTTCTACCTTAAACTTTAACATTTTGTTTTTTTACGGAATAATAAACTTTAGGTTTCATAGTTTAGCCACATATGTTTCATACTTTTATGTTTTCTACCCTCTAACTTTTAAAGTTTTTTTTTTTGTTTTAAGTTTTGTGGTCTTTTACTTTGGCCACAAAACTTTTAATTTTTATACTTTCGTTTGTTAGTATACTTTTATAGTTTTATACTTTCACCATGAGACTATTAGACTTTTACGTTTTATATCTCTTAACTTTTTAACTTTTGTTTTTTATTAAACTACTTTCATTTTTTAGTATACTTTTAGAGTTTTTGACTTTGCCGAATGACGACGACTTTTTATAGTTTTATACTTCGACGACACAACTTTTAGACTTTGACTTTTTATTCCCCTAAAATTTCTTACTTTGATTTTTTTAGTATACTAGCTTTTTTATAGTTTTATACTTTGACGACACGACTTTTAGACTTTGACGTTTTATTCCCCTAAAATTTCTTACTTTTGTTTTTAGTATACTTTTTATAGTTTTATACTTTCATCACGAAAGTTTTAGACTTTTATGTTTTATACCTATTAACTTCTCTACTTTTGTTTTTGAGTATACTTTTAAAATTTTTGACTTTTGTTAATACTTTGTTATAGTTTTATACTTTCACCACATTAAAACGTTTTTTTGGTTAAACTGACGGGTAAATGAGTGGCCCGTCACGAAGCGCATGTAGGTCACAAGATCAAATAAAACTGAACGACACTGTTGTTGCAGGCCCGCCGCAACCCGCGGGCGAGTCTGCAACTTGTTTAAATAAATCAAAACGTGAATTGATCTCATACATCCATGATAAACATCAATAGTCCATATAAAGTTTTTACAACTCAAATGAGTTTTTAAAATATCCATTCTAATACCTTAACTTACTTATATGCAATTTCAGTTTCGAGTTTTACATAATTTAATATTTTTAAGTCATTATATAAGTAACTGAAATTAAACCTTAGAGATTTTAATCCACAACATTCATACGACAACTAATATATATGAATGGGTTTTATATATAAATGAGTTTTATGGTACATCTTTTTTTTAACAGTCGTTAAGGGGTATTTCCAGCAGATTCTCTATTCATATCCTTATAATTTATAAATTTATCATTATTTTTTTCACTCACAACCACAATTAAACAATACTTTTTATACATTTATCATTATATTTTCTCTTTTTCATCACAATCAGACCTCAAATTCTAGAAAATCATCATTTTTTTCTTTAAATATAAGAATCAATAATAATATTTTTCCCATCCTCCACTTATAACTGCAACCACACCCTAAAAATGGTATAAGTTTTGGTTGGTATAGTTGATAAATGACTCTCAAAATGCGAAATGAGTTAAAACCTATTAAAAATACACTATCAAAATTATATAATTATTTCTATTACTAGTACGATTCCGTTGCAATGCAAAGTAAAACTTGTTAAACAATCTCCCTGTAAGTTTCTGGTTGTGCAAACTAGCCCTGTTACAGCATTCTTTTAGTTTGATTTCTCCAACAACTCAACAAGTTTCATTTTTTTTCCTTTCTTCATTTTTTAACTCTTGCGTCAACCGGTTTATTTTACGATGGGTTATCATCTACAGTGACGAATCCATAAATTTTTTCATAGGGTCGGAATTTTTTAAGAAGAAATTACTTATCGGTATATCTTTTTTTTTTTTTGCCGATACAAGTCTAAACGAGTCGGGTCAAATAAGAAAAAGATAAAACAAAATTTATAAATAATAAGTTGCTCTATGGTTATCATTTTTTTAGAATGAATTAGATTATTGTGTGCCGAGTTATCAACTATTATAGAAAAGTTGGGTTATGGTTTTGGGCTTTATTATGAGTAATGAGTAGAGAAATCATAACTTTTTTTCCAAGGGTCGTAATAGAACAGTTTTACATTCACCGGGTATATCAAATTAATTTGTTCATAGACGCTTTTTATCATTCATATTTACTAATATTTTAAAGATTTGATAAAGTTGTAATGCTTTATATTTTGTTTTATCATGTTATCTTTTTAAAAAGACATCTTAAAGATATAGAAAATGTTATATGTATATATATCTTTTTAAATTTAATTAAAGGTTATAAATATAGCATAATATGTGTATTAGTAGAATATAAATCATTTTATACGTATAAATTTATACAATTGAACTCGTGTGTCTACAAAAGATACATTTTTATAACTAATAATAAGCCTAAACCTTATTATGTTTGTATATTAGAAAATGTCTTATATTTATAATTGGTGTATGAATATAAATATAGAGCACTATGTTACTTTTTTTTATTTTTAATATAAACCTTGATTTCATTTTCATTTAACTGAAAAAATTAGAGATTTGGATGTTAGATTTTAATGACTCATTATATTTTAAACTGGTTATATTATTTTTTTTAACGGTACTTTATTACCACCAAAAACCACCAAAAACCTCCAAAACAACACCAAGCAAATTGGTTATATTAAATATTTAATTATCAAATTGAATTGTCACTTCCTTCTCTGGCATTTTGAAGAACTAAAAAGTCATTTATTTATTATGACACTTAGGTCACATCTCTCTTCACAAACTCATCTTCTTCATCTTTCTTTGTTCTTCATCTTTCTTCTTTGTTTTCTTTCTTTTCTACTTAGTTAATAAAATATCATAACAATCACCATTTTCATTGCTTCAACATAAATCCATCCCTGTCTGGGTCAGTATCAAGATTTCATGGGGTTCGGTGACCAAATTTCTTTGGGTTCGGTTCTGAAAAAATCAGATATATGATACACCGCTAGAAAAATTTATGGGTGTCGGGCGAACCCAAACCTATGCCCTAGGTCCGCCACTGATTATTTAGTTGAAAAAAGATCAATAGAAAACCAACAATTATCCAAAAACCCAACTTTTTTTTCTATATAAATTCTTCATATATTAATAATTTTTAAAAAGAATTTTTTCACCAAAAAGTCTATAATTTTATGAGCTTTATTTATGGAAAAAAATTTAAAAAATAAAAAGTTTAGTGATGTTTTTATTAGTGCATAATACAATGGTACTAATAGTATTACATAACGCAATATAATTAAAACTACTTAAAAAAAAACTTAACTTAAATATAGACGTGGTTTATGCGAATAATATAAAAAACAAAGAATTGACATTCATAAACTAATTTTATATTATTGTTGCATAGTGTATTATTAATTTCAAGTTAAAATCCAAAATTTATTTTATTTTTTTTAAAAACTCGAAAATGTTTTTAAAATTTTTTCTTTTTCCAGTATTCTTAAAATCATGAAAGAAACATATAAAAAAAGTTTTAAAAAATAATTTTTTTTCTTGGTTTTTTACAAAATATTGGTTTTCTATAGAACCCAACCCTTATTTAGTTTTAGACCTTTTCTTGGATCTTTTTAACGCTTGTCACTACCGTTTCTTTTACGATGGGATGCGATTTATTGTTTTACATAGCCGCTATGACTTTTTGTACTCAAATTTGTAGTATGCTCTGATAAGTGTTTTAAAACCGGTTCAAACTGGCCGGTTGAAACGGTTCGACCGGATTTTTTGGGGGTCTCTGGTTTTTTATGTTCGATTTTCTCACAGGTTTTTACGAGATTCGAACCGGTCGGTTTTCCATTTTTGACTGGTTTTCCGGGTTAAGCTGGTCCAGTTTAATCGATTTTCTTATTTTTTTTATTTTATAAAATTATTTTTGTTATATGTGTATACTTTATTGTTATTTTTTATTATTTGTGAACTTTAAAACTTATATTTAATTGTGGAATACCTAATATTATTTCTAATATTATTTCTGAGTGGATTAAAATTGTATTTTAACTATTTTGTTAGAGTATACAAGTTTATTAGCATTTTTATAAAAATATATATTAAAATCTCCTAACCGGTTGAAATGGCCGATCTAACCAGTCCGACCGGTTAAAACGACCCCGAAAACTTTTCCGGTTCAACTTCAAAACCGGTTTTTAATACATTGGCTTTGATTTTGTTATATAAGTTGTGTTTTCGCTTTTATTTAACACTAAGTCGTGTTGTATTTCATTACTAATTGTTTTATTTATTCATGGTATCTCAATGCAACAAATAAACAAATAGACGATAAAACCCCTAGTCGAGGCAACAACAAAAAAAATACAACTATATAATAATATATCATATAGATTCACTTTAAAATATGATATCTTAAACTACAAGTATCAAGAAGACAATAACTCAGCTCATATGAACTATTAATGGTCGCTTTTTATTGACTTTATAAGACATCCCTGCGACGCATAAGTCAAATTATGACCATCGTGCATAAATATTTTATATACACGTTAAATTAAATATCTAAAACTTTAGTTACTTTTCAAGTAGTGTATTTGATATCAATCACTAGTACTTGCTACCAAAAATGGTACTGATTTTCTATATCTACTGAAATTCTTGTTAAGACTTGATAATAGTTAGATACTAATTTTTTAACCCGACGCGCTAAGTAGTAACGTTATAATGTTACTAGTAACACTACGTTAAACAAAATTGCATCTACTTATTCTAGTAAACGTGTCCTATTCTACCAAACGTGTCGTACATGTCCATCTTACCTTCAAGTAATAATTAAAAACCGGGTGATTTAATTATATTACTTACAAACAGTGGCGAAGCTTGAACAAAAACTCCACGGGGGCAGGTAGTCACACGACCTAAATTTTTTTCCTATCGCTATTTATATGCTATATATATTTTTAACTAGATATTTTTGAAACGAAATATCGTTTCTTACACATAGAAAACTAGATATGTTAGAAGCAAATAAAGAGCTAAAATAGATATAATGGTGCTAGAAAAAGAATCACAACTCAGTCTGGCGACTTTTAAGGTGTTTGAATTCATCGTCGTGCTTTCTTTTGAGAAAGAAATCAATAGTTTTCCTCTTTCACATGATAATATGATAGAGATACCTAATTAAGATTTAAGAAGAAACAT
>JBCNJP010012418.1:0-13855 GCA_039602395.1 Deinandra increscens subsp. villosa
ACACAAGTCAAAAACAAAGAAAAATCAAAAAATCTTTGGTTTGTGGTCGGACAAAATGTATGGAACATGATATGATTCTGGTCTTGTCGATCTAACCATAGGATATGATCCAATCGACCGGTAATTCTATCATTTGATGTGTCGGTAGGCTCAACATACTTGGAAGTAGACTATTTATGTGATTACACATTAATTTGATTGAAAATGTGAACCTATAAGTCTACCATTGCTAAATTCTTTAAATTTGCCTAAGTCTGAGCTGAGTACGATATGCCAACACACACAAATATTTCTTTAGCATTAAGTCCCTTATTTCACTTATCAGCACACCATCTGTTTTGCTTACGCAAAGACCTTGGTGCCGCTTCATCCATCAATAAATCCGTGGCACATCTGCTTTGCGAAAGCAATGACCTTGTGTCTACGCGATCCCATCATCTCATTCATTATTACCTGTGACACATCTGCTTTGCGAAAGTAATGACCTTGTGTTCACGCGATCCATCTTAACATCCATTCACGAAATCAGCTACTTAACATTAAAGAAATAGGGGGAAATAATATAAGTTGTCATATGTTGAAGAAATTCCATATGTTTAAATCTTAAAATTCTTATGTGTGTGGGATGTATCCGAAGTGAAAAAAATGACCCATGGTAGAATTATGGTGACTTAAATTGTATATAAGGTTAATCACATCTTTCACTAATCGGACAAAACATGATAAATACATCACAGAAATATGTTGAAAATTACCTTGTCTGAGCTTAAGTGGATAAACAATACCGACAATCTGACTTAGGGTACCGGATACGAAAGGTGATTTGAATTGTTAGTGTTATTGATCACGTAAATGACCGGTATGATTCTAAATATGTCTGACCACGACCATGCAAAAATAGGTGAATTTTAAGTCAATGTAATTAAATTTCCAAATTTGGTGTAAAATTGACCAACTTGTGCTAGAATCAATTCTTGAATTGGTTTGAAGTTAACCAACTTAAAAGAAAACGACATCTTGAGTTCGGGTAGAAAATTGACCCAACTCGGATGAAAATGGAAAATTTGAGTTCGAGTGGAATTTTGACCAGTAAAAGTCAAATTTAGTACTAGATGTGTCCTTGTCAAATTTGTTGAAGTTAACAAGTGCATGGCTTATTTATACAAAATTTATCTTCCTGGAAGGTTATTGGTGGTAGACATGCCTTTTGGTTTCAATCTTGTAGTTAAAGTTTAAATTTTTTATTTTTGGTAAAATTTTAAGACTTAGAATTTTTCCTTAGTTGTTTTTAAATTCTGGTCTTAGCGGACTTGTTTTTGCCTTAACGAACTTCTTCTCGAGGCAAGTCCGCTAAGAACAATTTGCAGGTTTGAAGACTTGCTTGCCTTTAGCGAACTTGTTTTTGAACTTGTAAAATTTTCTTGTTTTTCCTTACAAGAAGTCCGCTAAGAAAAAATTTGTTCTTAGCGAACTTCCTCTTTCAATCCTTTTAACTCTAAGGCATGAAGTCCGCTAAGTTTACTTTAGTCCTTAGCGGACTTCTCCTTTTCTGTTAGATTCTATTAACTTTAAAAACTTGTCTAAGCCTTGAGAAGTCCGCTAAACACTTGTTGTTAGCGTACTTCTCTTATATACTTAAAATATTTTCATGGGATATGAAGTCCGCTAAGTAGAATTTGTCCTTAGCGAACTTCTCCTGTGTTTTCTTTTTATTCCAGTGTTTGAGAAGTCCGGCAAGAAGGTCTTTGCCTTAGCGAACTTCTCCACTTGTCTAAAAGTCTACTAAGGTTAAATTAGTTCTTAGCGAACTTGTTTACACCTTAGTGGACTTCAATTTTACTTAGAAAATTTTATATTAACAAGTTTCTGTTTGGCCTTAGCGTACTTGTTTCAAGCCTTAGCGAACTTCCTTAGGCTTAGCGTACTTCTTTTAGGCCTTAGCGAACTTGTACATACATATATCTCTCTTTAGCGTACTTGTCTCGGTCGGCTTCCTCTTAGCGGACTTGAGACTGCTTTTAGCGAACTTGTTTAAAATCATAGATATTTCTAAGTTTGCTAAACCTAATACTATAAAAGGGAGACTTAGTCTTTTTTCTTCATTCACTCGTTCAAACATTCACATACACCCGCTCAATATCTTAAACCGGCGACTCAACTTCATCACTGTTCGATCAAAATCTCCTCTCTCGCTCTTGAATCTGTAATACATTCAACAATTGGGGTTGATTCACTCACTCCTATTGTGATTACAGGTTTGATTTCTTAGTCTTGTTAGGTTATTTTGACTCGCTTAGGATCGGTTGTTGATGTTCTTGAGCCGTGAGTATGCGAGATCAATTTCTAGGGTTCTAATATTGAAATTATGGTGATTAAACAGATTCCTCTGCTTTTTCTTGTTCATACTTCTCTTGTGAACGCATTTAAGGTATGAGAATCTCAATCTGTCATTTTTTCCCTTGAATCCGAAAGGTTTGAGTACAGGGGATTCGGTTTAACTGTGGATGAACTTTATATTTATTTAAATTTTGTTAACTATTGGTAAACTTTTATTAGATAGTGGTTTGAATGTTGTAAGTTACTTATAATGCTTGAATATATGCTATTTGATACAACCACTACTCTAGTTGGTAACTTAGAAATTTCTCTGTTCTCTAAAATTGTGGGACTTTGGTTAAGCAACTAAGTATCACTGTGGCTGCTGCTGTCTTATTTGAGATTCGCAAATCAGTTTGTTGAGATGTTCCCATGTGTCCTAAGTTGACAACTTTGAAGTTCCTTGATTTTTCCGACTCTCATGATAGGATTGACATAGAGAATTTCACATTGTTTTGAATTCACCTTGTCTTCTATCATATTTCCTTAATCTTGTTAGTTACTGACTGAATGATGAATCAAGAACTCATAAACTGTTGATAACTCCTGATTGGTTTGATCATTAGTGAAATTGACGGTTTAAGTTAATTTTCTCAATTAAGTCATTAACTCTATTTGATTAAATCATTTGCCTATATTTACTATGTATATCTGTTTCTTGAATTTAACTTACTTTGCATGATCCTATAACAGAAACTGTTGTGATATTGTTCGAGATCATTGCATCTCTGTCAAGTGATCTTAAAAAAAATATAGATCATCAAAGAGGTATGTTGTTCTAACAAATGACAATTGAGTTAAGGCTCAAACTTAGCTACACAGGGGCAAATAATCCTTATTTTAATTGTTACAATTGAAGCTTATCTGATGTCTAATACAAATTACTTGATCCCAGCAGATTAATCACTGAGTCAATTGAGAACTCTCTACATCTTAGTTTAGATCTTAGTCACCCATAGATCTTCACAAAGGTATTTTTTTCTCAATACAAGCTTTTAGATAATTAATCAGGTACAACTTCATCCTTTCATTATTACTTGAATAAATGTCTTTCTTTGTGTTAATTAACATCCAATTGATCCTAACACTGGTGGTTTAGTCTGGTTAGGATCCACATGGGTCTGGAACTAGTCAATAACTCAGGTGAAAGGATCTTCGACCTATTTAGCACAAAGTTAAAATTATTTGACTACTTTGACCTATCTAAGTTAATTTGAATATCTTTGTGATCAATTGTGAGCATAACTACAAAGGATGTGATCTATGACACCTCTAAGGTTCATATGAACTATCTTAGGTAACTAAGCTCTGTTTAAACACTTACTTGGTCATTTTGACTTTGATAAGTCAAATTTTGCATGAAATGGACTTTATGAGACATATGTGGTTATTTTGCTTGAATGAGAATTTGGTGACTTAGTTGTGTGATTCTTGATCCTGATGTGCATAAATATGTGTGTTTGGATTAAATTTAACATGGTAAAGACACCATCTAATCTGTTAAAAAGCATAGATTACCACTTTCTGTCCTTTAACGTTCAAAACTGAACTTTTTGACCCATTAGGACACTTGGCATGCTCATGTGTGTTAACTTGACTTTGTTTGTTTTAGACAATCTCTGTTGTTATTTATATGTGATTTAGACACTTCATAGTAAGTTCTAAGTGTTATGAATCTGCATGAGAAGTTCTACTGATCTTAGCGAACTTGATTTAGTCCTTAGCGGACTTCAAGTCTGCTTAACGAACTTGATGAGTTTCTAGCGGACTTGTTTTCTGCTTAGCGGACTTGAGTTAAGTCTTCATACCACTTGAACAGTAATTGAACTTCTGATACACTAGGATTGTTCTGGTATTCTGACAAGTCAGTGTTACACTTATTGCATGCATCTAATTGGCCTTTGAAATAGGATAGACCTGTTATATCCTAACTTCTCTGTTCTATACCTAAAAGTGCTGATTTTGTCTAAATTGTTCATTGTCTCAATCATAAGACACCAAATCCATGGATTCACAAGCTCGGGTGGAACCAAGTCCCAAACGTGACTTTCCCCAAACTGATTTGACAAACTGGGATCCCCGAACTTAAAGACCTTGGTTTTTTATCCCAGATTGTCAAAGTGGTATCTCTAATTGCTGTTGAGCCTAAGTAGTAGACTTTTTCATAAATTTCTCCTGGACTCAACAGCAAGTCAAAATTTGGTTGTTTCAGACAAGATTATTGGGTCATTTGTAGATCTCATGTTAAACTTTCAATTAAATCAAAATTAACGAAGATTTAGATCTGGCTCCTTTTTTTCTAGATTTTAATTTTTCACACACAACATTATTACATCCTAAGATACTTACTATTGTTAATCATGGTATTCCGGTTGCTTGTGATCATTTTGGAGTATATGCACTATGTGATTTAGTTTTTGTTATTGATTCTAATATGAAAAGCTCTTTCACTATCACGAGTCTAGTGTGACATGACATTCATCTAGTGTCAACTCAGATATAATCTTGTAATTCTATATGTGCAGATGCCTCCCAGGCAAGCTGTAGAAGCATTGGAGTATGGTCGCTTGCACAACGGAAGGTGCATTTTTAACAAAAACTGGGAAGGTGCTGATGAGCAAGCCATTGACCTATTGCAACAATCAACATGGGTAACGGCAATGCAGATTAACCCTGTCATCTACAAGGGTATCATTGAAGATTTCTGGAACAATTCTCACTCTGCAGAGCTTGATGATGATTCAAGTGTAATAAGGTCTAGGATCCAGAACACTGATGTTGAAATTACTGAGGAGAAGATCAGAACGGTCCTGAACTTGCAAGATGCTGGCATGCCCAAGTCTTTCACAAGGACTCAGTGGCAATCTACAATCACAAGGATGGGATATTCTGGCGTCTTTTTCCCAGATGTCAGCAACAAGATACTCAAGACCTTATTTCCAACCAATTGGAAGTTTATAATCAGCTTCTTCATTGCTGCGTTTGGACACAGAAAGGCAGCTCCAGATGATTTCGTTGAAGAAACTGCATGGGCTTTACATGGGTTTATCACTGGTGAAGGTTTCAATCTATCTCACCAACTACTCAAGTGGATGATTAGTAACCTACACCCTACTGGAAGAGCAAAGAAGTTTCTGATGTATCCTCGCTTCATTCAAGCTATACTGGATCATTATTACCCTAACTTGATCAAGCAAGGAGAGACCTTCTCCACAAGCTCAATGAACACTGGCTCGTACAGTAAGTACCATAAAGGTAAATATCAAGGGATTGATGTACCTTTCTTTCCCGAGATGATCGCTTGGATTGCTCCTGCTGGTGCTGAAGGAGATCTCCAAATGGGTGAAGCAGCTGTCGAAGAACAAGAAGAAAATGCTGGAGCTGCTCAAGTCCAGATTTGAATGCACCAGTTATTACTAATCCTGCTGCTGCTGCTGAAGACCTTGGGAATCTCTAGGGTACAAGTGCTGAAGCTTCTGAGCGTACTGAACGTACCTCAAGTCCTGTACTAGTGGACTTGTCTAAAGAAGAAGAAGGAGATGACGATGATAATGATGAAGAGTCTGACTCTTTAGACTCTGATGACAGTCCTGCACAACCTGAGGGCATTCATCCTCGGAAAAGACAGAGGACTGGAAATATTTTTTCTAGGGCCTCTACCGTTCAGACACAACAATCATCCTCTGATGAAAGCTACAGTCCGTCACAGGATGATCAAGACAATGATGAGACTTCAGTGTCTCTCGATCAAGTCGATCTGACTTATGATCTCGATGAGCCTGACAGCCCTCCTTAGTTTCCTCCTAAGACAAGCTTAGAAAATCTAACAAGAACTGTTGAAGACAGAGATATATCCTCTAAGTTCATCATGATTAGAGCTGATAGAAGCAAGTCCTGTACAGAAAAACTCAAAGTTGGGAGAAAGCCTGGTTCACTAAATGATTATGAAGTTGTGAGTTCATCGG
The DNA here is from genome assembly GCA_039602395.1 of Deinandra increscens subsp. villosa. Lineage (NCBI taxonomy): Eukaryota > Viridiplantae > Streptophyta > Magnoliopsida > Asterales > Asteraceae > Deinandra > Deinandra increscens. The sequence continues at coordinate 6,342 of JBCNJP010012418.1, forward strand.
GCACTCAATCTGATACAACCTTAGCTACAACAACCATCTCTCCATCTCCTGCTGAACAAATTGAGAGGTTTGATATGGATATGAGACCACTGGAGGAGCTAGCTGAAGCTGTTGTTACCACCACTGACACAACTGGTATTGTTGCTACCGGCCCAACAGTTTCTAAATCTGAAAAGGTAATGGAACTTCAAGCTGAAATTGTCAATCTTCAAAGTCAGAATGATCACCTCAATTGTTCTCTACAAGTGGCAAATCAAAGGATTAATGATCAGTCACAAGTAATTGCTGAACAAGCAACTGTTAGCCAAATCAAATGAAGACAAACAATCAAGCGACAAACCAGATGATGATACTGGTGATCAAGAGACTGAGCTACCAGAAGAACAACCTCAAACTGATCAAAGAAGTGAAGGAGGGAATTCTAAAGATCCTATATCTTCTACTACTGTTCCTGCTGGCAAAGACTCATCCAGCGTTCAAGATACTTCAAGCCCTATAAATGACAGTGATTTTGAGGATGATGCTGATACAGTCATTGAAGGAGATGAGCTGAACTTCTCAGATGACGAAGAATCTTTCGTCAACAACCTCCTTCATGACGAACCTGTTGATGAAACACTGGACTCGATCAAGAAGCTTGCCCCGGTACCTGAAAATCTGAAACTTCCAAGATTTGCACTGGAAACTAAAGCTCTTGCTATTGAGGGATCCACAAGTGCAGAGTCTAAAGCTGAACCTTACAACTCTCTTCAACTATCCATTGTTCCCACCGTTCATTCTGAAACCTCTACCTCTTCTGCCATAGTTCCCGTGACAGAAGGTGTCCGTCAAATGCTCGTCGACTCAGCCTTCTTAGACTTGGAAATGTCAAATTTCAGGGAATAATATGCGAAGAAAATCTACTCAAGAAGAAACTCCTGTGGAATTCTAATTGAGAATCTTGATGATGGTGACGAAACAGAATATGAAGAACATCCGTACTTTGTAGACTTTGGAGACGAAGATGACATGAATGAGCTAGGTCAGAGAATGAACGTGCTCATGAATGAAGCTAATCCATTGAACTACATTGATCTGGATACAATCAATAGTGAAGATGATGATGAAGAGGAACCTCTTTTTCGTACTACAATCCAAGTAAAGATAGAAGTAGACGATGAATATGTGAGTGTGCCTTTATCATCTGTCATGTCTACAGGAGAGACTCTTGCCTTGGACATCACCCCACATGTTCCAGGTATTATCCCAACACACGCTGAATTCATAAACCTTGAAACAAGTGCTGGTCAAGAATCTCAAAGTCAAACTGATCCTGCAGTATCTGCTGAACAAGACCTTCATGAGCATATCTTTGAAGCCTCTTTTATGCATTTCTCCTCTGACTCTGAAAAGGAGGAAGTTGATGCCAATTTGACGACAGCTCGAGAACCTGCTGTCACAGAGCAACCCGGACCTTCCAAAAAGAATAAGGGAAAGAGAAAATTGACTCCTGAGGAAATAGCAGAGGAGCAACTGAGAAGGGAAGCTGAAAAAGATAGGTCTTGTCGAGCACTCATTGCAGAAACACACAGTGAAAAGAACCGACTGATTGAGGAAAAAGCTAATGCACTAAAAATATATGAATTAGGACATCCTCCTGCTGTCGTATACGGAAACGGCTCAAGTACTTTGCCGGATCGTTCTGAGTCAGCCAGAACAGATGAACCAAGGATCCGTATCGTTAATAACTTAGAGGGCACGGATGTAGATGAAGAAGATACATCTGAAACAGCACACATGGTGAGAACTCTAATGAGTGACAACTTCTCATTGGAGTATCTGATGAGTCTTGCCGAAATTGAGTTAACCAAGCTGTACACTGATGAGGAAAGATTGAATTCACACCTTCCCCAAAATCAAAATATTGAAGCAGAATCTGATCCCCTCGAGGATGTCTTTGCTGACACCAACAAAACGGTCTATTTTATTCCTATCCGCGACCATCTTTCTGATCTTGTACTTGACATTGGCAACACATATCTTCCTCCTCCTGAAAACTCATCTGATGAAGTTCCTGATACTGAATAATACATCAAATCCACTACCAACAGGATGAGTTTCGAGGAACTCCGCAACTATTGTAGATTCAAGAATGTGGATAAAAAGGCTTACAACGGGAAGAGACTTAAAGGTCTACAAGAGTTTGTATGTGAGTACCGAAAGACTAAACGTTTGGCAAAGTTGGAACAGATCAGACTCAGAGAGCAAGAACGAGCTGAGGCTCTCAAGAGAAAAGACAACCCTCCCATCTATGACGAATGGGAAAAGATGGCTCCAAATCTAAAGGCTATGTAGCAATTCACTGCTAAAGACCTAAGATAGATGCCTACCAACCCAAATGTCAATTATGGGATGAAAATCCTTCGATGGAAGTATGATGAGGCCTTTGATGCATTTCTAGTGAAGAGGCGAAACGGACATGTTCAAATCTTTGCAGACTTCAGAGCTCTCCGCAACTTATTTTCATGGGAGCTCAAACAGCTAAATTACCTTGATCTGGTGAACCACACCAATCATGAAAAAGGTGTGAAAGCTGTTTCACTAATCAATGCTGCTTATGAGCACCAGAAGAACAAGCAAACTCCTGAAGAGGAGAAGAAAGCTCAGCTGCTTACAGAGAAAAGGCGTCTCCACGCCCCTCATCGTGGAATGTTCAAGGACACTGGGAAGGAGGTGAAAGTGAAGACTATACCAGGAAATCAGAATCATGCTCCAATAATCAGCTGGTACTACAACGGAAAGACTCGTGAATTAGTGATTGAGAGAGTTGGTGCTGAGTCTATCAGAATATTTACAGCAATAGAACTCAGACTACTCTCAAGATCCTATTTGAAGCTGATCTACTATGAGAAGATGATGACCATTCCTGTTTAACTAAGACCATATGAATGTTATGACGCCAACTACTTTTTACTGTTTTTAAATTGGTGGTGTACTAGACTTGCAGGTATAGGTAAACTTACAATTCATAAGGAAGTCATAAGAACAGCAACCTGCTGGTTGATAGAAGATCATGGATCAAGTGTCATCCTTGATAAGGCAAAGAGATTGGTAGAGCTGAACAACTACAATGATCTGAAGAAGCTTGTCTGGCAAGATCTTTGGAGACTGTACGATCTTGGAATTACTGTGCTTTCTGATAAAGACAAAGAAGCCTCGAGAGAAAACTGGAGATTTATGCTCAAGCTACTCGGTCAGGTGGCCTAAAGCTCAAAGTGTTTGCATTACCAACAAGGGTGGAATTTGTTGGAACCTGTTTTGGTTGTCGGCAACACAAACCGTTCACCGTTGAGTATTGCTGGTGAAGACCTCTTGATGCCTTAACTAGAATTGATACTTTGCTTTTGTAATAGATTTTGGGTTTGTACTTAGTAAAATTCTGTTTCTGTATTAGCGGACTTGTATTTCTTCTTAGCGAATTCTGATCTTGTACTTAGCGGACTTGCTTTACTTTTAGCGTACTTGTTGATTTTTTAATATACATGTATTAGCGAACTTAATTTATTCCTAGCGGACTTGTTTACTTAGCAGATTTGTTCATGATCTTAGCGAACCTGTCTTATTCTTAGCGAACTTGTTAGCGAACTTAATATTGCTTAGCGAACTTATTAGCAGACTTGTTTGTGTTTAGCGAACTTGTTAGCAAACTTGTTTGTGTTTAGCGAACTTGTTAGCAAACTTGTTTGTGTTTAGCGAACTTGTTAGCGAACTTGTTATTGCTTAGCGGACTTGTTAGCATACTTGTTTGTACTTAGCGAACTTGTTAGCGAACTTGTTATTGTTTAGCGGACTTGTTAGCGAACTTGCTAATTCCTAGCGAACTTGTTTAATGCTTAGCGAACTTGTCTGTCTGATGGAATATTCATTGCTGAAATCTATGTAATGATTGTTGTGTCAAACATTCCTTTTGTCCTATGCTCTCTCTAGTAGTATAAATACAATTGAGAAAACCCTATTTGAAATACGCCACTCCTGGATTATTCTACAGAGAGAGCATTTTGTGTGTGTGTGTTCTTGAGCTTTGGAAATCATCAATGGGTGAGCATTGATGCAGATTCAACCGGAATCGACCATCACACATGATTTCCGCACTTGTGTGATGAATCATATGAGAAACTTGTGCTCAAATTTAGGTCCCGACAATGATATCATAGATTTATCTCACGTAAAATGATAAGTTTACTCACATAAAATCACAAAACAATACGTATAATATCACGGCACGTTGCTACATAAAATCATAGAATAAATTGTGTGAATATTTATATGCATACATAACATAAAATCATAACTTAACTTGTCACATAAAATGACCAAAATGTTCACAAGAAATCACAACATATGATTTACATAAAATCATATAATATCAAACATCGAGGCGTAGGTGCATGCTCGTATAGTGATGGTTATATAAACCGTAATTTGTTAAGGTCAACACATAAATGTTCACACAACATTTATTATAGATTAAATTCTGTTGAATGAGGAATAGAACTGACAAGTCGGATTTTCACATCATGACATGTAACGTTAATTATTCCAGTTAACTAAGATAACAGAAGTTATTAATGGAGTTAACCTCGAAATTACCAGTTGTCATAATAAGAAGGCACCTAGATGTTTATCTTCTCATTCTAAGAAGTACATAATTCCTTTGACATCATACTACTCCCACTTAGCTTTAGATCGGTTCCCAATCAAGTACCGTTATTACTGTCCTGTTAAGATCCAACGTTAGATAAGATCAAAGAACAATTTCTACACTAATGTTAGTCTTTATAAGCTTCTTAGGTCTGAGGATGTGATAAACATAGCATTTTTAAAACTACTTATGACTTTGATCCATGAAGATAGTTTTGAAGCGAGTTACGTCCAAACCATTTCTCTAATGCGTATCTATGAATTATAATCCTCAATCTCTTGAGCTTTCATCTCATGAACGATTATGAATCACAACAGTCTTGCCTCAAAATTCATTCCCACGAATTTGACCGACTGCGGACTTTTAGAATACAATGTTCACGGCTATGCAGTTAATAGCAATGCTATAGCGGATAGCAGACCCTATGCAAAATATCAGTCTCATATAGCGGTTAAAATATCAGTTCCACATTTATCGATCATAGAGATCGATATAGCACTGATATCAGTCTCATGTAGCAGTGCTATAGCGATTACGAAGGTTTAGGCTGCACTAACTTATTCCAACTTCCGATACATGTCATCTGAAGCCATCTTCACATGCATCTATAAACACTACAAACACTTTTGAGTATTGATATTTAATATTACTATTAATATTTTGATGTTTTATGTTTTTTATATATAAATATATGTGTATATATATATATATATATATATATATATATATTGAAATTACCGGTATCCCACCGCTATATCACCGCGATAACCTATATCTCATATAGCGGTCCTCGACTGCTATTTAATTTTGGATCGTATTAACTACATAGGTGCATGGATTTCTAAAAGTTACTAATTGTTGAACATAGACTCACTGTCCATATAGCAATCAACATTGATTCTACGTGGACTTCTTGATGTGGTCAGTTTGTTCAAAACACCATATACTAATTTTGGACCGTCTTTGGCAACATGTGTGACCACATCCCTTCATGCAGATTGTATCTTATCAAGATATAATTGTTGCATTGCCTAAGGTATCCTTGTTTCGCTATATCAAGTCATCCTTATCAGATTGACTTCTTCTATTGTTTGTGACTTCAAATCACTCTTGACATACAACTTTATCATTTCGGTCTTGATTCGTATACCATACATTTGGTATCTCTTGTGATGATGATGTATGTAAATAAACTACTTCATCTCTATTATTTTGCCTTCTGTAGTTATACTGACAATCTTCAATAATGAAGCTATGCATTAGCCCTTGATTAATTACTGATTTCCAATTCCTACTTATTCTGAGATTTATATCTCATTTTAAGTGCTTTACCGACAATACTTTCAGAGGATTGCTCCCTGATCTTTGTGTACTTTTGATGATGTTATTCTTGAAAACTATTCAACGATCTGAATTTGCTTAGACATTCGATATCTATATATCTACTTGCTATATCTCGCTCGACTAGACAAGAGAGGATTAATAAAGGTTACACTATTGTTTCTCTTGGTTTGCTCAATTGGGGCCTCTTCCATAATTGATTTCACTCTTGATATACTCAGCCTATTGATCTTCTCCAAAATCACCCCTTTAGAGTTCATAATGATTTCTTCATCTTGATATCTCGTATCAACATCCTTCCATTGTTTACTTGCTTGTGGATCTGTTAGAGTTCATCTTACAGATCGGGGTTCTATGATGATTAAATATCTCATATCCACAATCTATCACTGCAGTTTGTTTGCTAACCGGTCTAAGCATTTGATGCATCATGAAAGGCTCTTTTTATGATGTGATCTTCATTGTTCAGATCTGTTGCTGAACTCCCACTTGACTTAACATTGTTTTTTGGAATCCTTACTCTAAGAATTAGCTTATTTATACTTTGCCAAGTATATTAATTTGTTACGGAAGATCTAGAACAATTTAAAGACAGATTTCATGATGACTCTTCTTATCTCTTGTCCAAGTATCTGACTTGGTTGTCTACTTAGTTCATATTCCATATCCAGCACCTCTTCATGATCCTCTATCTTTAATCATATAACTATCATCTAATGAGGTATCTACAATTTGAATTGCTGGATTAGCATTTAACAACTATTGTTAATTGGTGATGTTTTTAGGCCTTCTTAAGAGTCAATCTAACCTTTTGGAATGGTGAGTATGACCCTAGAATTACTTTCTGCACATTTCCATCATTAGCTCCACTTCCATCTTAGTGCAAGTCTGACTCTCTTCTTTACTAAAACATCATTTCAACTTTAAGAAGATTGGATCTAATGATTTTGTTTAATATTTACATTTGAGGCAATCATAATTTTTTTAATGAAGAAATAAACTCTTTAATATCTTCAGCTTCAGTTGACTTCTCAAGTCACTTCAGTCATTCATCATTCTCCTCATTGTCGCTGAATTCCATATCCTGCAAATCAAAATGTGAACACACATTTTATTAATGTCTCTACACTTGGTGATCGTAAGACTAGAAAATTGCTAAAATGAATATTACCCTAGAAACAATTTATGAGGAGTTTGATCTGATCAGTATGGGAACCTTTCCCGAGCATAGCAAGTGGCCTGACTTGCCGTAGATAAACCAAGTATCATCGTCAAAGATTCGTGCTCTCTTCATGCCTCGACTAGGGTTTTTGGGTATAGGTTTACCAACTGGCTTTAGTTTCTGTTCCTCAGTAATGAGCATTTCTCAGAGCTGGAATCAACCCATCAAATCTTCTTTTGATGTATCCCTTCGTGAATGCATCATATTCACTCGGAAAGGATGTTAGAATCATATTTAGGGCGGTAACTTGGTGTATATAGGGAACTCTAG
>JBCNJP010012419.1:0-13854 GCA_039602395.1 Deinandra increscens subsp. villosa
TATTGGGCCATAATTGGTCGTAAACACAACTTATTGGTTATATACACACTTTATTGGGACTCATTGGTCCCAACTGACCCTCATTGCCCTTAAACACACATTATTGGGCCATCATTGGTCCTAAACACAACTTATTGGTTATATAAGACACACCTTACTAGGACTTATTGGTCCCAACCGACCCTCATTGCCCTACTAAACACACCTTATTGGGCCATCATTGGTCCTAAACACAACTTATTGGTTATATACACACCTTAGTGGGACTCATTAGTTCCAACTAAACACACATTATTGGGCCATCATTGGTCCTAAACACAACTTATTGGTTATATACACACCTTACTAGGACTTATTGGTCCTAACCGACCCTCATTGCCCTACTAAACACACCTTATTGGGCCATCATTGGTCCTAAACATAACTTATTGGTTATATACACACCTTAGTGGGACTCATTAGTCCCAACTAAACACACCATATTGGGCCATAATTGGTCGTAAACACAACTTATTGGTTATATAAACACCTTATTAGGACTCATTGGTGCCAACTAACCCTCATTGTCCCTAAACCCACTTTATTGTGCCATCATTGGTCCTAAACACAACGTATTGGTTATATGACACACATTAGTGGGACTCATTGGTCCCAACTAAACACACCTTATTGGGCCATAATTGGTCGTAAACACAACTTATTGGTTATATACACACTTTATTGGGACTCATTGGTCCCAACTGACCCTCATTGCCCTTAAACACACATTATTGGGCCATCATTGGTCCTAAACACAACTTATTGGTTATATAAGACACACCTTACTAGGACTTATTGGTCCCAACCGACCCTCATTGCCCTACTAAACACACCTTATTGGGCCATCATTGGTCCTAAACACAACTTATTGGTTATATACACACCTTAGTGGGACTCATTAGTTCCAACTAAACACACCATTATTGGGCCATCATTGGTCCTAAACACAACTTATTGGTTATATACACACCTTACTAGGACTTATTGGTCCTAACCGACCCTCATTGCCCTACTAAACACACCTTATTGGGCCATCATTGGTCCTAAACACAACTTATTGGTTATATACACACCTTAGTGGGACTCATTGGTCCCAACTAAACACACCATATTGGGCCATAATTGGTCGTAAACACAACTTATTGGTTATATAAACACCTTATTAGGACTCATTGGTGCCAACTAACCCTCATTGTCCCTAAACCCACTTTATTGGGCCATCATTGGTCCTAAACACAACGTATTGGTTATATGACACACATTAGTGGGACTCATTGGTCCCAAACTAATACACACCTTATTGGGCCATAATTGGTCGTAAACACAACTTATTGGTTATATACACACTTTATTGGGACTCATTGGTCCCAACTGACCCTCATTGCCCTTAAACACACATTATTGGGCCATCATTGGTCCTAAACACAACTTATTGGTTATATAAGACACACCTTACTAGGACTTATTGGTCCCAACCGACCCTCATTGCCCTACTAAACACACCTTATTGGGCCATCATTGGTCCTAAACACAACTTATTGGTTATATACACACCTTAGTGGGACTCATTAGTTCCAACTAAACACACATTATTGGGCCATCATTGGTCCTAAACACAACTTATTGGTTATATACACACCTTACTAGGACTTATTGGTCCTAACCGACCCTCATTGCCCTACTAAACACACCTTATTGGGCCATCATTGGTCCTAAACACAACTTATTGGTTATATACACACCTTAGTGGGACTCATTGGTCCCAACTAAACACACCATATTGGGCCATAATTGGTCGTAAACACAACTTATTGGTTATATAAACACCTTATTAGGACTCATTGGTGCCAACTAACCCTCATTGTCCCTAAACCCACTTTATTGTGCCATCATTGGTCCTAAACACAACGTATTGGTTATATACACACATTAGTGGGACTCATTGGTCCCAACTATAACACACCTTATTGGGCCATAATTGGTCGTAAACACAACTTATTGGTTATATACACACTTTATTGGGACTCATTGGTCCCAACTGACCCTCATTGCCCTTAAACACACATTATTGGGCCATCATTGGTCCTAAACACAACTTATTGGTTATATAAGACACACCTTACTAGGACTTATTGGTCCTAACCGACCCTCATTGCCCTACTAAACACACCTTATTGGGCCATCATTGGTCCTAAACATAACTTATTGGTTATATACACACCTTAGTGGGACTCATTAGTCCCAACTAAACACACCATATTGGGCCATAATTGGTCGTAAACACAACTTATTGGTTATATAAACACCTTATTAGGACTCATTGGTGCCAACTAACCCTCATTGTCCCTAAACCCACTTTATTGTGCCATCATTGGTCCTAAACACAACGTATTGGTTATATACACACATTAGTGGGACTCATTGGTCCCAACTAAACACACCTTATTGGGCCATAATTGGTCGTAAACACAACTTATTGGTTATATACACACTTTATTGGGACTCATTGGTCCCAACTGACCCTCATTGCCCTTAAACACACATTATTGGGCCATCATTGGTCCTAAACACAACTTATTGGTTATATAAGACACAACTTACTAGGACTTATTGGTCCCAACCGACCCTCATTGCCCTATTAAACACACCTTATTGGGCCATCATTGGTCCTAAACACAACTTATTGGTTATATACACACCTTAGTGGGACTCATTAGTTCCAACTAAACACACATTATTGGGCCATCATTGGTCCTAAACACAACTTATTGGTTATATACACACCTTACTAGGACTTATTGGTCCTAACCGACCCTCATTGCCCACTAAACACACCTTATTGGGACCATCAATGGTCCTAAACATAACTTATTAGTTATATACACACCTTAGTGGGACTCATTAGTCCCAACTGAACACACCATATTGGGCCATAATTGGTCGTAAACACAACTTATTGGTTATATAAACACCTTATTAGGACTCATTGGTGCCAACTAACCCTCATTGTCCCTAAACCCACTTTATTGTGCCATCATTGGTCCTAAACACAACGTATTGGTTATATACACACATTAGTGGGACTCATTGGTCCCAACTAAACACACCTTATTGGGCCATAATTGGTCGTAAACACAACTTATTGGTTATATACACACTTTATTTGGACTCATTGGTCCCAACTGACCCTCATTGCCCTTAAACACACATTATTGGGCCATCATTGGTCCTAAACACAACTTATTGGTTATATAAGACACAACTTACTAGGACTTATTGGTCCCAACCGACCCTCATTGCCCTATTAAACACACCTTATTGGGCCATCATTGGTCCTAAACACAACTTATTGGTTATATACACACCTTAGTGGGACTCATTAGTTCCAACTAAACACACATTATTGGGCCATCATTGGTCCTAAACACAACTTATTGGTTATATACACACCTTACTAGGACTTACTGGTCCTAGCCGATCCTCATTGCCCTACTAAACACACCTTATTGGGCCATCATTGGTCTTAAACACAACTTGTTGGTCATATACACACTTTATTGGGACTCATTGGTCCCAACTAAACACACCATATTGGGCCATAATTGGTCGTAAACACAACTTATTGGTTATATAAACACCTTATTAGGACTCATTGGTGCCAACTAACCCTCATTGTCCCTAAACCCACTTTATTGTGCCATCATTGGTCCTAAACCCAACGTATTGGTTATATACACACATTAGTGGGACTCATTGGTCCCAACTATACACACCTTATTGGGCCATAATTGGTCGTAAACACAACTTATTGGTTATATACACACTTTATTTGGACTCATTGGTCCCAACTGACCCTCATTGCCCTTAAACACACATTATTGGGGCATCATTGGTCCTAAAAACAACTTATTGATTATATACACACCTTACAAGGACTTTTTGGTCCTAGCCGATCCTCATTGCCCTACTAAACACACCTTATTGGGCCATCATTGGTCCTAAACACAACTTATTGGTCATATACACACTTTATTGGAACTCATTGGTCCCAACTAAACACACCATATTGGGCCATAATTGGTCGTAAACACAACTTGTTGGTTATATAAACACCTTATTAGGACTCATTGGTGCCAACTAAACACACCTTATTGGGCTATAATTGGTCATAAACACAACTTATTGGTTATATACACACTTTATTGGGACTCATTGGTCCCAACAGACCCTCACTGCCCTTAAAAACACATTATTGGGCCATCATTGGTCCTAAACAAATTTATTGGTTATATAAGACACACCTTACTAGGACTTATTGGTCCCAGCCGACCCTCATTGCCCTACTAAACACACCTTATTGGGCCATCATTAGTCCAAAACATAACTTATTGGTTATATACACACCTAGTGGGACTCAGTAGTCCCAACTAAACACACCATATTGGGCCATCATTGGTCCTAAACACAACTTATTGGTTATATACACACCTTATTAGGACTCATTGGTGCCAACTGGCCCTCATTGTCCCTAAACACACTTTTTTGTGCCATCATTGGTCCTAAATACAACGTATTGGTTATATACACACATTAGTGGGACTCATTGGTCCCAACTAAACACACCTTATTGGGCCATAATTGGTCTTAAACAAAACTTATTGGTTATATACACACCTTATTGGGACTCATTGGTCCCAACTGACCCTTATTGCCCTTAAACACACATTATCGGGCCATCATTGGTCCAAAACACAACTTATTGGTTATATAAGACACACCTTACTAGGACTTATTGGTCCCAACCGATCCTCATTGCCCTACTAAACACACCATATTGGGCCATAATTTGTCGTAAACACAACTTATTGGTTATTTAAATACCTTATTAGGACCCATTGGTGCCAACTAACCCTCATTGTCCCTAAACCCACTTTATTATGCCATCATTGGTCCTAAACACAACGTATTGGTTATATGCACACATTAGTGGGACTCATTGGTCCCAACTATACACACCTTATTGGGCCATAATTGGTCGTAAACACAACTTATTGGTTATATACACACTTTATTGGGACTCATTGGTCCCAACTGACCCTCATTGCCCTTAAACACACATTATTGGGCCATCATTGGTCCTAAACACAACTTATTGGTTATATAAGACACAACTTACTAGGACTTATTGGTCCCAACCGACCCTCATTGCCCTATTAAACACACCTTATTGGGCCATCATTGGTCCTAAACACAACTTATTGGTTATATACACACCTTAGTGGGACTCATTAGTTCCAACTAAACACACATTATTGGGCCATCATCGGTCCTAAACACAACTTATTGGTTATATACACACCTTACTAGGACTTATTGGTCCTAACCGACCCTCATTGCCCACTAAACACACCTTATTGGGGCCATCAATGGTCCTAAACATAAATTATTGGTTATATACACACCTTAGTGGGACTCATTAGTCCTAACTGAACACACCATATTGGGCCATAATTGGTCGTAAACACAACTTATTGGTTATATAAACACCTTATTAGGACTCATTGGTGCCAACTAACCCTCATTGTCCCTAAACCCACTTTATTGTGCCATCATTGGTCCTAAAAACAACGTATTGGTTATATACACACATTAGTGGGACTCATTGGTCCCAACTAAACACACCTTATAGGGCCATAATTGGTCGTAAACACAACTTATTGGTTATATACACACTTTATTTGGACTCATTGGTCCCAACTGACCCTCATTGCCCTTAAACACACATTATTGGGCCATAATTGGTCCTAAACAAATTTATTGGTTATATAAGACACACCTTACTAGGACTTATTGGTCCCAGCCGACCGTCATTGCCCTACTAAACACACCTTATTAGGCCATCATTAGTCCAAAACATAACTTATTGGTTATGTACACACCTAGTGGGACTCAGTAGTCACAACTAAACACACCATATTGGGCCATCATTGGTCCTAAACACAACTTATTGGTTATATACACACCTTATTAGGACTCATTGGTGCCAACTGGCCCTCATTGTCCCTAAACACACTTTTTTGTGCCATCATTGGTCCTAAATACAACGTATTGGTTATATACACACATTAGTGGGACTCATTGGTCCCAACTAAACACACCTTATTGGGCCATAATTGGTCTTAAACAAAACTTATTGGTTATATACACACCTTATTGGGACTCATTGGTCCCAACTGACCCTTATTGCCCTTAAACACACATTATCGGGCCATCATTGGTCCAAAACACAACTTATTGGTTATATAAGACACACCTTACTAGGACTTATTGGTCCCAACCGATCCTCATTGCCCTACTAAACACACCATATTGGGCCATAATTTGTCATAAACACAACTTATTGGTTATATAAATACCTTATTAGGACCCATTGGTGCCAACTAACCCTCATTGTCCCTAAACCCACTTTATTATGCCATCATTGGTCCTAAACACAACGTATTGGTTATATGCACACATTAGTGGGACTCATTGGTCCCAACTATACACACCTTATTGGGCCATAATTGGTCGTAAACACAACTTATTGGTTATATACACACTTTATTGGGACTCATTGGTCCCAACTGACCTAATTGCCCTTAAAAACACATTATTGGGCCATCATTGGTCCTAAACACAACTTATTGGTTATATAAGACACAACTTACTAGGACTTATTGGTCCCAACCGACCCTCATTGCCCTATTAAACACACCTTATTGGGCCATCATTGGTCCTAAACACAACTTATTGGTTATATACACACCTTAGTGGGACTCATTAGTTCCAACTAAACACACATTATTGGGACATCATTGGTCCTAAACACAACTTATTGGTTATATACACACCTTACTAGGACTTATTGGTCCTAACCGACCCTCATTGCCCTACTAAACACACCTTATTGGGGCCATCAATGGTCCTAAACATAACTTATTGGTTATATACACATCTTAGTGGGACTCATTAGTCCCAACTGAACACACCATATTGGGCCATAATTGGTCATAAACACAACTTATTGGTTATATAAACACCTTATTAGGACTCATTGATGCCAACTAACCCTCATTGTCCCTAAACCCACTTTATTGTGCCATCATTGGTCCTAAACACAACGTATTGGTTATATACACACATTAGTGGGACTCATTGGTCCAAACTAAACACACCTTATTGGGCCATAATTGGTCGTAAACACAACTTATTGGTTATATACACACTTTATTGGGACTCATTGGTCCCAACTGACCCTCATTGCCCTTAAACACACACTATTGGGCCATAATTGGTCCTAAACACAACTTATTGGTTATATAAGACACACCTTACTAGGACTTATTGGTCCCAACCGACCCTCATTGCCCTATTAAACACACCTTATTGGGCCATCATTGGTCCTAAACACAACTTATTGGTTATATACACACCTTAGTTGGACTCATTAGTCCCAACTAAACACACATTATTGGGCTATCATTGTTCCTAAACATAACTTATTGGTTAATACACACCTTACTAGGACTTATTGGTCTTAACCGGCCCTCATTGCCCTACTAAACACACCTTATTGCGCCATCATTGGTCCTAAACATAACTTATTGGTTATATACACACCTTAATGGGACTCATTAGTCCCAACTGAACACACCATATTGGGCCATAATTGGTCGTAAACACAACTTATTGGTTATATAAACACCTTATTAGGAATCATTGGTGCCAACTAACCCTCATTGTCCCTAAACCCACTTTATTGTGCCATCATTGGTCCTAAACACAACGTATTGGTTATATACACACCTTATAGGGCCATAATTGGTCGTAAACACAACTTATTGGTTATATACACACTTTATTTGGACTCATTGGTCCCAACTGACCCTCATTGCCCTTAAACACACATTATTGGGCCATAATTGGTCCTAAACAAATTTATTGGTTATATAAGACACACCTTACTAGGACTTATTGGTCCCAGCCGACCCTCATTGCCCTACTAAACACACCTTATTGGGCCATCATTAGTCCAAAACATAACTTATTGGTTATGTACACACCTAGTGGGACTCAGTAGTCCCAACTAAACACACCATATTGGGCCATCATTGGTCCTAAACACAACTTATTGGTTATATACACACCTTATTAGGACTCATTGGTGCCAACTGGCCCTCATTGTCCCTAAACACACTTTTTTGTGCCATCATTGGTCCTAAATACAACGTATTGGTTATATACACACATTAGTGGGACTCATTGGTCCCAACTAAACACACCTTATTGGGCCATAATTGGTCTTAAACAAAACTTATTGGTTATATACACACCTTATTGGGACTCATTGGTCCCAACTGACCCTTATTGCCCTTAAACACACATTATCGGGCCATCATTGGTCCAAAACACAACTTATTGGTTATATAAGACACACCTTACTAGGACTTATTGGTCCCAACCGATCCTCATTGCCCTACTAAACACACCATATTGGGCCATAATTTGTTGTAAACACAACTTATTGGTTATATAAATACCTTATTAGGACCCATTGGTGCCAACTAACCCTCATTGTCCCTAAACCCACTATATTATGCCATCATTGGTCCGAAACACAACGTATTGGTTATATGCACACATTAGTGGGACTCATTGGTCCCAACTATACACACCTTATTGGGCCATAATTGGTCGTAAACACAACTTATTGGTTATATACACACTTTATTGGGACTCATTGGTCCCAACTGACCCTCATTGCCCTTAAACACACATTATTGGGCCATCATTGGTCCTAAACACAACTTATTGGTTATATAAGACACAACTTACTATGACTTATTGGTCCCAACCGACCCTCATTGCCCTATTAAACACACCTTATTGGGCCATCATTGGTCCTAAACACAACTTATTGGTTATATACACACCTTAGTGGGACTCATTAGTTCCAACTAAACTCACATTATTGGGCCATCATTGGTCCTAAACACAACTTATTGGTTATATACACACCTTACTAGGACTTATTGGTCCTAACCGACCCTCATTGCCCACTAAACACACCTTATTGGGGCCATCAATGGTCCTAAACATAACTTATTGGTTATATACACACCTTAGTGGGACTCATTAGTCCCAAATGAACACACCATATTGGGCCATAATTGGTCGTAAACACAACTTATTAGTTATGTAAACACCTTATTAGGACTCATTGGTGCCAACTAACCCTCATTGTCCCTAAACCCACTTTATTGTGCCATCATTGGTCCTAAACACAACGTATTGGTTATATACACACATTAGTGGGACTCATTGGTCCCAACTAAACACACCTTATTGGACCATAATT
The DNA here is from genome assembly GCA_039602395.1 of Deinandra increscens subsp. villosa. Taxonomy (NCBI): domain Eukaryota; kingdom Viridiplantae; phylum Streptophyta; class Magnoliopsida; order Asterales; family Asteraceae; genus Deinandra; species Deinandra increscens. Next base: position 9,440 of record JBCNJP010012419.1, read on the forward strand.
GGTCGTAAACACAACTTATTGGTTATATACACACTTTATTTGGACTCATTGGTCCCAACTGACCCTCATTGCCCTTAAACACACATTATTGGGCCATAATTGGTCCTAAACACAACTTATTGGTTATATAAGACACACCTTACTAGGACTTATTGGTCCCAACCGACCGTCATTGCCCTATTAAACACACCTTATTGGGCCATCATTGGTCCTAAACACAACTTATTGGTTATATACACACCTTAGTGGGACTCATTAGTCCCAACTAAACACACATTATTGGTCTATCATTGTTCCTAAACATAACTTATTGGTTAATACACACCTTTCTAGGACTTATTGGTCCTAACCGACCCTCATTGCCCTACTAAACACACCTTATTGCACCATCATTGGTCCTAAACATAACTTATTGGTTATATACACACCTTAATGGGACTCATTAGTCCCAACTGAACACACCATATTGGGCCATAATTGGTCGTAAACACAACTTATTGGTTATATAAACACCTTATTAGGACTCATTGGTGCCAACTAACCCTCATTGTCCCTAAACCCACTTTATTGTGCCATCATTGGTCCTAAACACAACGTATTGGTTATATACACACATTAGTGGGACTCATTGGTCCCAACTAAACACACATTATTGGGCCATAATTGGTCGTAAACACAACTTATTGGTTATATACACACTTTATTGGGACTCATTGGTCCCAACTGACCCTCATTGCCCCTAAACACACATTATTGGGGCATCATTGGTCCTAAACACAACTTATTGGTTATATACACACCTTACTAGGACTTATTGGTCCTAGCCGATCCTCATTGCCCTACTAAAATCACCTTATTGGGCCATCAATGGTCCTAAACATAACTTATTTGTTATATACACACCTTAGTGGGACTCATTAGTCCCAACTGAACACACCATATTGGGCCATAATTGGTCGTAAACACAACTTATTGGTTATATAAACACCTTATTAGGACTCATTGGTGCCAACTAACCCTCATTGTCCCTAAACCCACTTTATTGTGCCATCATTGGTCCTAAACACAACGTATTGGTTATATACACACATTAGTGGGACTCATTGGTCCCAACTAAACACACATTATTGGGCCATAATTGGTCGTAAACACAACTTATTGGTTATATACACACTTTATTGGGACTCATTGGTCCCAACTGACCCTCATTGCCCCTAAACACACATTATTGGGGCATCATTGGTCCTAAACACAACTTATTGGTTATATACACACCTTACTAGGACTTATTGGTCCTAGCCGATCCTCATTGCCCTACTAAAATCACCTTATTGGGCCATCAATGGTCCTAAACATAACTTATTTGTTATATACACACCTTAGTGGGACTCATTAGTCCCAACTGAACACACCATATTGGGCCATAATTGGTCGTAAACACAATTATTGGTTATATAAACACCTTATTAGGACTCATTGGTGCCAACTAACCCTCATTGTCCCTAAACCCACTTTATTGTGCCATCATTGGTCCTAAACACAACGTATTGGTTATATACACACATTAGTGGGACTCATTGGTCCCAACTAAACACACCTTATTGGGCCATAATTGGTCGTAAACACAACTTATTGGTTATATACACACTTTATTAGGACTCATTGGTCCCAACTGACCCTCATTGCCCTTAAACACACATTATTGGGGCATCATTGGTCCTAAACACAACTTATTGGTTATATACACACCTTACTAGGACTTACTGGTCCTAGCCGATCCTCATTGCCCTACTAAAATCACCTTATTGGGCCATCAATGGTCCTAAACATAACTTATTTGTTATATACACACCTTAGTGGGACTCATTAGTCCCAACTGAACACACCATATTGGGCCATAATTGGTCGTAAACACAATTATTGGTTATATAAACACCTTATTAGGACTCATTGGTGCCAACTAACCCTCATTGTCCCTAAACCCACTTTATTGTGCCATCATTGGTCCTAAACACAACGTATTGGTTATATACACACATTAGTGGGACTCATTGGTCCCAACTAAACACACCTTATTGGGCCATAATTGGTCGTAAACACAACTTATTGGTTATATACACACTTTATTAGGACTCATTGGTCCCAACTGACCCTCATTGCCCTTAAACACACATTATTGGGCCATCATTGGTCCTAAACACAACTTAATGGTTAAATAAGACACACCTTACTAGGACTTATTGGTCCCAACCGACCCTCATTGCCCTATTAAACACACCTAATTGGGCCATCATTGGTCCCAAACACAACTTATTGGTTATATACACACCTTAGTGGGACTCATTAGTCCCAACTAAACACACATTATTGGGCTATCATTGTTCCTAAACATAACTTATTGGTTATATACACACCTTAATCGGACTTATTGGTCCTAACCGACCCTCATTGCCCTACTAAACACAACTTATTGCGCCATCATTGGTCCTAAACATAACTTATTGGTTATATACACACCTTAATAGGACTCATTAGTCCCAACTGAACACACCATATTGGGCCATAATTGGTCGTAAACACAACTTATTGGTTATATAAACACCTTATTAGGACTCATTGGTGCCAACTAACCCTCATTGTCCCTAAACCCACTTTATTGTGCCATCATTGGTCCTAAACACAACGTATTGGTTATATACACACATTAGTGGGACTCATTGGTCCCAACTAAACACACATTATTGGGCCATAATTGGTCGTAAACACAACTTATTGGTTATATACACACTTTATTGGGACTCATTGGTCCCAACTGACCCTCATTGCCCTTAAACACACATTATTGGGGCATCATTGTTCCTAAACACAACTTATTGGTTATATACACACCTTACTAGGACTTATTGGTCCTAGCCGATCCTCATTGCCCTACTAAAATCACCTTATTGGGCCATCAATGGTCATAAACATAACTTATTTGTTATATACACACCTTAGTGGGACTCATTAGTCCCAACTGAACACACCATATTGGGCCATAATTGGTCGTAAAGACAATTATTGGTTATATAAACACCTTATTAGGACTCATTGGTGCCAACTAACCCTCATTGTCCCTAAACCCACTTTATTGTGCCATCATTGGTCCTAAACACAACGTATTGGTTATATACACACATTAGTGGGACTCATTGGTCCCAACTAAACACACCTTATTGGGCCATAATTGGTCGTAAACACAACTTATTGGTTATATACACACTTTATTTGCACTCATTGGTCCCAACTGACCCTCATTGCCCTTAAACACACATTATTGGGCCATCATTGGTCCTAAACACAACTTAATGGTTATATAAGACACACCTTACTAGGACTTATTGGTCCCAACCGACCCTCATTGCCCTATTAAACACACCTTATTGGGCCATCATTGGTCCTAAACACAACTTATTAGTTATATACACACCTTAGTGGGACTCATTAGTCCCAACTAAACACACATTATTGGGCTATCATTGTTCCTAAACATAACTTATTGGTTATATACACACCTTAATCGGACTTATTGGTCCTAACCGACCCTCATTGCCCTACTAAACACACCTTATTGCGCCATCATTGGTCCTAAACATAACTTATTGGTTATATACACACCTTAATGGGACTCATTAGTCCCAACTGAACACACCATATTGGGCCATAATTGGTCGTAAACACAACTTATTGGTTATATAAACACCTTATTAGGACTCATTGGTGCCAACTAACCCTCATTGTCCCTAAACCCACTTTATTGTGCCATCATTGGTCCTAAACACAACGTATTGGTTATATACACACATTAGTGGGACTCATTGGTCCCAACTAAACACACATTATTGGGCCATAATTGGTCGTAAACACAACTTATTGGTTATATACACACTTTATTGGGACTTATTGGTCCTAATCGACCCTCATTGCCCTACTAAACACACCTTATTGCGCCATCATTGATCCTAAACATAACTTATTGGTTATATACACACCTTAATGGGACTCATTAGTCCCAACTGAACACACCATATTGGGCCATAATTGGTCGTAAACACAACTTATTGGTTATATAAACACCTTATTAGGACTCATTGGTGCCAACTATCCCTCATTGTCCCTAAACCTACTTTATTGTGCCATCATTGGTCCTAAACACAACGTATTGGTTATATACACACATTAGTGGGACACATTAGTCCCAACTAAACACACATTATTGGGCCATAATTGGTCGTAAACACAACTTATTGGTTATATACACACTTTATTGGGACTCATTGGTCCCAACTGACCCTCATTGCCCTTAAACACACATTATTGGGGCATCATTGGTCCTAAACACAACTTATTGGTTATATACACACCTTACTAGGACT
>JBCNJP010012420.1:0-13852 GCA_039602395.1 Deinandra increscens subsp. villosa
TCTTCCACGACAAACCCTAAAGTCAAACCTGGAACTCGTCATCAATTACCTTCGTTGACAAACCTATAGCTCGACCTAGTTACCACGATCAACTTTCACCGTCACCTTCGTCTCAACTAGGTCTGTTACTCGAGTCTCAGACACCATCCACCATAACGTACCTCGTCGTCACAAAGGGACGTCATCTCTACACCTATTACCATCGATCTTCTTCTTCACAATTACCTTACTCGATGCTTCATAACAATGACCACAGAAATAACAAGATGAACTAGTGGCAACTTCGTTTTGCATCTGAGTTCTGTCAATAATTTCATGACCTTCCATCATCTTCCAATAACTTTGCAAATCATTTTCTGAATAGGCTCTTCAATTTTTCGAAGAAAGGGAAAGTTGTAGCAAGTCTTGGAAGTTGTGATAGAGATAAAGTAGGTTAGGACGTAGAAGAAAAGGCTGTGGAGAGAGGAAGTGTGTTTGGACGGTTGGGATATATCGAGAAAAGTAGTAAAGTCAACAGTTGGCCTAATCTTTTCATGCATGTGAGGACAGAGAAATTAAACTTTTTCGGTACTAGGAAGCACAAGTCATATTTGACAAAAGTTGATAGTGATAGATCATGTCTATCTTTTCTTTTGATTAACAAATATCACGACTTTAGAGAAAAAACTTGAAAGTGTGAGATGTGGCAGAAGCTTTTATAGGAATATATTTAATATTGCATGAAAGATCTCGACTCCTTTAAAAATTTTTGAAAGCCAAATGACATTGTACAAAACCAGAAGCATAGTGTACAAATCAAATAAGCTGTTGATTTGAACAAAAATATGATATCAAGATGACCATAAATAAAAACATCTCCATTTGTTTACAAAAATAACGAGCATATGAACACAAAGTTGAGATATTAACCGTTAGGTTGCACTATCTCGACCGTGGCTCTGATACCAATTGAAAAACCGAGGTGGTGACCAAATACCTTGGTTGCGGAAGCAGATCGAGTCTTTGTGTAGCTCGTTTTTGTAGAAACAAATGAACACCCGGATATGAACACGATAGTGTTTGAGATGTGATGATGATGATGAGCAAAGCTAGTGTAAACATGGATATATGAAGAACAAGATAGATAGATAAACAAGGTGGAATGATAGATAAATAAAGATAATCGAATGATTACATTTTACCTACCCCACGCATCCCGGGTATCATGAACTTACTAGGTGAGTTCATGAACCCTTACAAACTTCAAAGAACCATGACTAACTCTCTCTCACTAGACATACATCATCAAGTCTTTCACAATGAAAGACTTACTATATATACTACAAGACTCACTAAGGGCATAATAGTAAAATACTAACTAGTGATAATATTTAAACAATAAATAATATTCACTAGAGCCTCTTCTTTGTTGAGTCATGTTGTCTTAAGTTGTCATGTTCTTCACCGTGTTGTAGGACGGTATATAATAAGTGGTCGTTGAATATTAATCACATCTATCCAAATCTTGTTGGCTTGGTATCTCGATTCCCAACAAGCGCCGTTTGCTGTTTCTGTTCGCACATACTTCATGTAAACATCTGAATAGACTTTCTAACAAATATTAACGTCCATGTTAATATATCCATTCTCATAATCACTCGAACCAACGTACTTACATTAACGTTCGGTTATCCGGCACGATTACCGATTAGACAACGAACTTAGCCGGTTTACACCGAATTCAGCTTTTATCGCTTCATAACATTTCCAATTGCATAACAATCACCCAGAATACTTCTTACAACTTATCCGGACATCAGTTATTTGAATTGGGCCATTGTTGGGCCGCAAATCTCTAAATGGGCCTAACGGGCCTAACTGGACTCAACAATCCAGTTCATTAATCGAAAAAATTTCCCTCCGATTTACCAGAATTAACCAGGTGTTACACGGTTCAACAAATCTGTTTGTTTATGCATGCTCCGAGGGAGTCGCATATGGTTTTTCTCAAACGTGTACTTCGGTATCTGCATGGTACGCTTGATCTTGGTCTTACACTTACATCATCACCAAATTTATCTCTTGTTGCTTATTCGGATGCTGATTGGGGTGGTTGTCCGGATACTCGTCGGTCTACATCGGGGTACTGCATTTTCATGGGGGACAACTTAATTTCGTGGTCTTCTAAGCGACAACCAACCATCTCCCATTCTAGTGCAGAGGCTGAATATAGGGGGGTTGCTAATGCATTAGCTGAAGCCACATGGCTTCGGAATCTTTTGTTCGAACTACAGGGTACAGTCTCCAAAGCTACTATTGTCTACTGTGACAATGTCTCCGCCGTTTACCTCTCTGGTAATCCCGTCCAACATCAACGTACAAAGCACGTGGAAATGGATATTCACTTTGTCAGAGAGAAGGTTCAACTTGGTCATATTCGGGTGCTTCACATTCCGTCTCCGCATCAATATGCTGATATCTTCACAAAAGGGTTGCCACGCTATCTTTTTTACTCTTTTCGATCCAGCTTGAACGTGTGTGCTTCTTCTCGTTCTTACTGAGGGGGAATATTAACGGATAGGATATTATTCGATTTATTTATATTTTGATTTGTATCTTATCCTAAAATAGTTTGTTAGGTTTTACCTATTTATGGTCCTCTCTGTAATCGTTTTTGGGGAGCAATAACAGAAACCTTTACTAGCATCCAATTGGTTTTAACCAGATAGGTAGCATATCAGGATCCAGAATGAGTTATCTTTGTCACATACGAGTTTCATTTAATCAATTCATAGCACTAGTTAAAATCAGTAGTTGGTAATTTAGTTCATAAATTAGTTAATCCCCAATTTCAAGCAAAAACAGCCAAAGAGGCAATTTAGGGTAATTCAGTAGTTAATAGTAAGTTATATAGTCAACTAGTTAGAATCCACACATTCCCTTGGTTCGATAACCCTAGCTTACCATTATCAAAGTGGAGAGAAGAGAAGAAGCCAATTTGTAAATCAAAACTGGTTACCAACAAAATCGGTTGCACCCCTATCCGAATAGCCCGTCTGCCACCGATTCTTCACCCCCTCCAACAAAACCGATTCCGCCAAACCTGTTTGTAAAAACCGGTTCACTACGTTACAAAGTATATAAGTTAGAATGAGTTTCTAACCTCCTTTTTAGTTGTTTACGATCCCCCTCTCGCATATGTTAGTATATTCAAATGTCTATATCACCTTGGCAATCATTCATTGGTTTTGCTGTCTCTTTAAGGGTGAATAATGTGTTTTAAATACAACTACAAAAAGCAACCTGGAAATTTAGGGAAATTATGATATATGTGTAATGGCAGGATTATATGGCCACGGAGAAAAAGACTTAGAATTTCATAGGAATCAAACTTTTTTTTGATAGTTGTGGATTTATATCGATACAAAAAATAAGACTCACTTATTTATCGGTAGAGATGTCAATTTACTTTAAGGATATTTTAGACGTCATAAAAATGGTAGAACATATATGTGCACAAAAATCTATAAGACTAAAGGAACGTTTAAGAGTAACAGAATCAATAAAGTACCTAACAGTTATACCTATGACTACATATAACCTAAGGTACATGCCAAGATACAAAGTCTCAGCAAAGACTAAACCTATAGTCTGCCATAAAATCCTATCATTTATCCGGCGTCTCCACAAACTCTTATCGGAAGTCCTTTTTGGCTAGTTTATTCAACATTTAACTCTTTATTTTCTTTAATATTCATAACCCGTTTCTCTATTATTTCTACATCGTTATATTGTTTCAGCTCCATAATTTGATATCTCAACCGGTGCACCTATAACCTCTGATGCACCGAAACGTGAAATTAGAGCCGTACCCCGTACCCGAAGCGCCATGGGGACGAAAACGCCGACCGGAACGGCTGCGGAGCGTTTCCATCACGTTTCCAGTTCGCCGGAGACGGGGGATAATCTTGGGGACGTATCTGTCGAGTTTCCGTCGATTTCGTTCCCGTATTCTTGCCAAGTCGGGGATTTTGAGCATCACCGGAGGAAATCGCCGGAGTAAATCGCCGGAGGGAATCGTCGGAGGGATCACCGGAGAAGCAGGCAGCGTTAGTTTGGGAGAAAGCGGCTCATACATAAAACCCTAAAATATCTTTTTCACTACATATAAGTTACAGTAATACCCCTTTTACCTTAAGAATATCCAACTATCACCCTTTCACTTAAAAAAATATGTAATTGGCCTAATAAAATTCCTAAAACTTCTAAAAATTACTTCTATGTTATATTATCTATAATATATATTTATTTTTTATATGTATTTATTTCCGTACCCATGCCGTCCTCGTTTCTTGGATTTTTAAGTTTTGCCGTTTCCTGTTCCCGTACCAGTATCCGTTTCCCGTTCCCGTACCCGTTCGCGTGCATCATAGCCTATAACTGATAAATTAGAACATTGCATTAATAATACATCAAAACAACCTCTATATTCCATCATATTTTCACTATAACTCATACAAAATTTTATTTAATTTAAGTTTGACATTTTCAATTTCAATGCTCACATACCGGCCTACTATTTTGAACCATGCAACATAGTGCATGCTATGAGCTATCTCAACAATTCTATCTTTCTGGAAAATAAAAATAAAGACCAAGGCTTATTCCATCATAACTTTAACCATAACTCAATACAAATTTAAATATAAACTAAGTTGACGCTTTCAATTTCGTTGGTTACCTGTTACATTGAACCGTCTCAAAATATTGAACAAAAGTGGAAAATAAAGACCAAGACTTCTTCATCGTTTTACTTGTTCCTCAAAGTTCGTATGTTTTCACTATAAAAGCAGTACCATGTTATATCCATTGTTTCATAGATTTCTTCAACTACCAAAATTCATAGCAAACAAGTTTTATCCACCTCTCGCTAACGATGTCTCGTGTTCTTATATTCGGTCTCTTGTTGACCACATGTTCGATTGCTTTTGCTTCAGACCCTAGTCCTCTCCAGGACTTCTGTGTGGCTGATCCAAAAAGCCAAGGTACGTAAAAGATTATTGTTGGTCATGGTTTTATATGTGCAATACTTATAAACCGACATCCCTAACATAAATTTTTTCTGTATTATTTGTTTGTGCAGTTCTCGTGAATGGTCTTGTTTGCAAAGATCCAAAGCTAGTGCGAGCAGATGATTTTTTATTTAGAGGGCTTAACTTAATGGGAAACACGTCGAATAATGTCGGGTCTAATGTGACACAAGTGACTGTAGCACAGGTGCCAGGACTCAACACTCTTGCTATTTCCATGGCCCGTATCGACTTTGCTCCAATGGGTATTAACCCTCCACACACGCACCCTAGAGCCACAGAAATCTTGACTGTCATTGAAGGAAGAATTCTGGTTGGCTTTGTCACATCCAACCCGGAAAACCGCCTCATCACGAAAGTACTTGAGAAGGGTGATGTGTTCGTGTTTCCGGAAGGTCTAATTCACTTTCAGAAAAACATCGGACATGGGTATGCTGTTGCTATTGCCGGTTTGAGCAGTCAAAATCCCGGTGTCATTACTATTGCAAATGCGGTGTTTGGATCAAATCCAAATATCGCTGGAGATATTCTTGCAAAGGCATTTCAAGTTGACGTCAAAGTTGTTGATAAAATTCAATCAAAGTTCTAAATTTGACATGATCATACTACATATATAGATAGAGAATGTTATTCTATATACTTTTTCTTTTCGATTTGATAACAACTGTTTGATTTTTACATTATAAAGTGAATAAAAAGTATTAGTATTTTTTGTGACATGTAATCGTACTTCGGTCGTTTCTCATCCATCGGTTCTTCTTCCCTTTAAAGCTGGACTTCATTGTACAGTTCGTATTAGTCTTCAAGTGATCTTTTGGTGGGTTCTCAGGCAACCAGTAATATAATGCCCAATTTTTGAATTATTCGTCCTTCCAAAGGTCATCCATTTTGGGGTTTACTAGAGGTTATACTGGAGCCGACAGTTTTATAGGAGCCGGAGGTGGAGTTTAAACTGAAACGCGAGGCCGAACAACCTGTGGAGGTATTCGAGCACGTAGATGATTATAGCGTTGCACCCTTGGGGCATGGTAATCCAGCATAACTCGTGGAGGTGTTGACATTAGAAGATTGTGGAATTGTTCGAGTATATCTAGTATATTTTTGTTTAACATAACTGATAGATTGAATCTCAAAACCTAATTTTTACAGGGTTAAATATAGCCATTGGTTTTTAAACGATCTAGTGGTCTAACAGTCAAATCCTATAACGACTAGTTTTTAAAAGCCCACTATAAATATACATCAAATCCTGAAAAGACACGGAATGATCTTACTACTGCATGTTTCAATCAATCTAGTGAACACGAATGTAAATAAGAGATTTCTTATTGAATCACTTGAAGATTACAAAGAACTCTCTATGGTTTCTCTCTCTAGAACACACACAGAAAAAGTGTAGAATCTGACCAAGAGTTCTAATTAAACATGCTAAACAGGTCAACCTATTTATAGGTAACACTCATTAAGCTGCGTACCATCCAACGTACCATTTGGTACATTGGTCAGCGTACCAATGGTATGTTGCCTGGTACGCTGCCCTTAAGACTCACACAAACGCTATTATCTAGATATAATACACGAGATACTTCGTAGCATAGGAATATGCTCTAACAAATCCTCATATTTTCTTCAGAACGCACTCAACTTCTTCTCAATTTCTCTCAACTTCAAAATTCCGAGATGGCCAGCAAATGATGTGATTAAGTAGAGACATACTTGGTTTGTAGCTTCACAGAACTCAGAAGAAGCCACAACCAGATGGTAGGAGTGTTTTGGGAAAACGTGGAGTTACATTACAATACAGCATGACTTACAGTCCCTAGGGTTCTCGCAATCTAAGAAGCCATTGACATTTGATCGAGTCCAAGATTAAGAGATTCAATAAACTTTATTTGTCTTTTAAGTCTCGTTATAGAAATTTTGATTGGAACAATAATTTCTGGATGACACAATTAATAAAATGAAAATCCTTTCAGCCATGAACATATTTTGAATGTTCTCAAAGGACACGTTAAGTACAACCAGGAGTAAAATTTATGATTGTTGTATGTGTGTTGTTGTTGTTATTAAAAAGTAAGAATTTTAGGACTTTCTTTATGGTCAATATATATTCTTTTTAAATTTAGTGCAAGTTTATTTTAATTTAATTAATTTTTATACATTTTTGTAAGTCCAGAATACTTGAAACTTACACGATATCTTCACACTAACTCGTGCGGAAACCGATTTAGTGTGTGTCAAGTTGAAGGATACGATAATTATCAATAATAGTAATCAACACATACAATAAACAAAGAACTTACGATATATTTTAAATGATTGTATGATTACAAAAGCCCAACCTAATCACAACCTATGATTAGGTTTATATACTTACCAAAACATCACAAATCGGTTCTCAAAGCCCAACCGAGAATGCCTTTTAACCCACTAATAAGCCCAAAACTAATTATAAAACATCCTAAGTCTAATGTACAAGCCTCACAAAATATTTCCCTACAATCTTCCCATAGGCTTGTACCATTAAGACTTCAAGGTAGACTCAAATGAAATGAAACTTTCCTTGGCTTCTTGTAAAGTTCATCTTCAACAATTTTCTCTGCAGCAACTCTAAATGCATCCACTCGAATATCATATTCTTTCTACAGAGTGACTCTCTGAATAGTCTTCTGGCCAAGAGTCTTTATATCCTTCTCTTAGAATCTCAAAAGATCCTGAGTGTCATACAAACGAAGTTCCCTGTCTGAGCAGACGATAACTGCCTCTGCGGTAGATGGGTCATAGTGCCACCGTATGAATGAAGAAAGTGATCCGTCTGGATATCGGTCACCCAACGGAACAACTTTCACTTTCTGTGTAGGAGGCCAAACAACTACCCTTCGAATTTCACCAGTTATAGGATTCTTCTCCTTAACCACACGAGATTTAGTTGTTGCAAAATTTTCAAACCCATTCCTTGATCCCTTTAGTAATCTATTTCGAACATAAGTAGCATTTCCACTCTGTCTACGATTGGTGAACGGCGCGTCAAGCAACGCATTCAGATCCACCTTTGTCCAGGAATGGAAATCATTAATGTTATTATAATACTCCACCGGTGCATGACCTTTTCTGATCACAACATGAAGTTCTTTATCTGAATCATAAATCCAAGCACTCACACCATCTCGATTTCCATATTTATCAAACTCACTTACTCCAAGTCTTAGAGAATATCTTTGAGGTGGAGCAGTCAATTCCCTAAACCAGTTTGCAGTATTAACTGGCCTATGAGAAATCACTGTCTTTGGTACATGATAACGGTTTGTCAGGCCGTTTCAAATCCCCAACTAGATTGATTTGTAGTAGTGGTAAGTTAGGGTTATCGAACCAAGGGAATATGTGGAAATTGACTAATTGATTAACTAAATTAACTAACTTTACTGATTACCTAAAATTAACTAAGGGTGCCACTTGGCTGTTTTGATTGATTGAGTGATTTAACTACCAAATTAACTAACTTTAACCTAAAAACTTAATTGAATTCAAATGAGACGAATCTAACCACTTCTGGATCCTGGTTGGCTACCGATCTAGAAAAACCTAATTCCTTAACCGTGACACATAGACATGCCCCCCAATTGCTTCCTTGACCTAATAATCTAGTTTCCTAACGGGCTGATTAGTCCTGCCGCAAGAAAGTGCTAGATCAATAAACAGTGGACCACTAAAACACTAGATTACTAGTTGATTTTAACAATTCCGCATGTAGGTATTCAACGGTAGTAAGTATTCCGGAATAACTAGTTAAGAAATAGGTTAATCATAGAACGAATCCACCAACCAATCACCAAAAGCGGTTAGTGGTGGATTAGCCGGACATGGCTAATGAAACAAACATGAACATAATAAAGGATTGCATTAAACTAACGTACCGAATGATTCAAATCTCTCAAAAAGCTCCAAAACAAGGTGAAATTCGCAAACCCTAAGCCTCTGGTCGCACAATGAAGATTGATAATTACAAAAACTTCACCAATAAGTTTAAATAGAAAACCCTAATCTAAAACTTCTGCCGACCAATTCGGGGCGTACCGCCCCAAAATTGGGGATTCTGGGCGTACCGCCCGGATTGCAAATCTTCGGCCGCTCTCTAAACTTTAGGGCGTACCGCCCTGACTTCTTCTCTTCTGGGCGTACCGCCCTGATTTGAATCTCAGGAACTTTCTTCAATTTTCTTCTAAGTCTTCACTCGTTCCCGGTTTTTCTCGAACTTTGTACCGACAGCTTCCAGCTTCTCTCGTAACTGCTTCAATTTAACTCATTAAGCATCCGGTACCTCAAAACATAAAACCCGTGAAAATGCAACATAATCCAACCATTATTGTTATTAAATATAGCAAAATAAGCACAATAATGACGACACATTGGACTAACATCACATCCCTACACTTGACTTTTTCCGTCTCGGAAAAATTGCCATGGAATCATAATCGGGAAATCAATCTCAAAAATTTTGACTTTTTGCTCTATCAACCTTTTTCAATCCACATTCCAAAATGTATTCATATAAACTAATTGCAATCACCGGTATTTCTACCCGACTAAACCCAACCACTGATCTTTGAGCCCCCAAGGTGTTTAGAAAAATTACCAAACAGTTATATCAGTTTACCTATGTGTCCCACATTCAGAAGGTCCTAGCTCAATCTAATCCCGACTCAAATTTGGTCAAAGTAAAGGGTAATACAGATAGAATATTTATATTTTCCCCACCCTAGTTAAATCAGATACTCATATATCCCAAGAATGATGGATTTAAATGGATGAATGAAGTTGTTGAGCATTTATTTCTCTACTATTTCTTTCTATTTTTTTTTTCTTTTTCTCTTATTTTTTTTTCATATATTTTTTTTTTATAATTGGTTAATTTTAACTATACTTACCAACGGACATCATCAGAGGCATTCTTTCACAAGGTCTTACCCCCGAAATCATACGTGAGTGTTTTGCCCGCGAGATCCGGAACATCATCAGAGGCACTCACCACGGGATACTATCCTTAGTTTGTACATGAGTACTTTGTCCCTTCACTCTAATTCATTAACCAATTATTACCTAATATGCTCAAATATGGAAAAGATGGGGCGCCGTTATTTCTCGGATTTGCTTTCGCAAAAAGATCATAACGTGCCAGGTTATTCTGAGGATATATAAGTCTCTAATTTAAAAAGGTCTTTTTCCTCCTAATCATCAGTTTCAACCTCACTATTACCTCTAAAATGGGAACCCACTAGCAACTGAATTAATTACATATTTATACACACATAAACACCAAAGGATAATTAAGCTTTACTAAATCAGCTGGGCCTACCAACACATCACAAATTAGATATATTTTCCATTCTCTCCTTTTCTTACCACTTTCCCTTTCTTTATTTAATTTTTATTTTGAAAATTGAATCCCAATTGTACTATCATTTTCCATGTACCGGCAATTAATCCAAAAACAGATTTGACTCAATAACTAAAAACTAAAAATGACTCAAAAATTGAAAAATCTTTTTGGATTTTTGATGGTTTTTTATTTTATTATTTTTTTTTTCAAAATAACACAACTACCTAAAAATTTAAAAACTGACGTCCTGTCCCCCTCCCCACACTTAAGATCGACATTGCCCTCAATGTGATAGGAACACGCACAACGTATAAACAGACACGAACGATAAAATAAAAATGAAAAAATAAAAATAAAATGCAAAAATAAAAAGAGAATAAATAAATAAATAAAAAGAACAAGTTGGAACACACTCCCCTGAAAATCATCGTGAAAAGCTCCTCGGAAGTCGTGCCAACGCCCTCTCGCAACAGATCGTGAATTCCAGAAATCGGATGGAAGAAGTAATGTATGGAATGTCACATCTCAACCATGGTGCTACCAAGAAACAAACACATCATACCACATATATATACAACCAAAATAAAATCACAACCACCCAACCGGTTACCCCGTACAGTACCCCCAGTTACAATATAATATCATATCATACAGACCATGATCTAGCAAAAACAAAATAACCAAAAAGTACAAGGGTAAGAGAACAAAACCGATCGGCAATGGTAGTGATATCAGCATGATCAGCACCTACTCCTCCTCATCCTCTCCAGCATCTCCAGCATCTCCACCTGTACCACTAGGACCTGCATCTGGATCACCGCCCTCATCTCCACCATCATCATCAGCTCCATCAACATCACCCTCAGGCTCCTGAAAGAAATCAGGGATCACCATACCCTGCTGTGTCATCATATATCGAATAGCCCTCTCAATCCTATCACACCGCATATCAACATAATCTAATACCGTCTCCTGCGCCATCGCCACAGTCACCTGAGCATCCCTCGGAACTCGCTCTCTCCTCGGCCTCAACGGTCTCTCCACCTGATGTAAAATCCTATGCCGCCTCACGGCCCTAGCAGCCTCATCACCCTGTACTACCCTATCTCGCACGGCCTCCCACTGCGGGGGATCAGTCATAGTCACCATAGAAGCCAGCCGCATGTCACCTAACTCATACGGAGACGTCTCAGCCCCGATAGTCAAATGGGTCTCCAAATACCTACCCGGCTCAAACACACCTAAGCGCCTCGCCAACCTAGTAACATAGGGCCCCATACTCAGATGGACGCCCTTTCCCGACGTCCTCCTCCTCGCAAACGACGAAATCAGAACCCCAGCAATGTTGAGGTCATGGCCCTCAACAATCGAACGCAAAACTGCTAAATCCAGCTTCGTGACCTTCTCGACGCCAGAACGACGACCGAGAATGGTGCACGCAACTATCCTATGAATATATCTAATCACCGGATCCCGAATCTGAGACTCCACCACACTATCCAAATAAGGGACCGATCCAATCGCATCCCAGAATGCTGTAAGCTGTAAATCAGTAACCCCCTGGGGGTGTGGTCGGCTAAAAAGCCCCCTCGGCAGCTCCGCAAATGCCGTCGCCTCAACCTCCTCCTGTGTATACAATCCCGATGCGACCGCAAACTCCGGAATACTCATGTGATGAGTCTGACGGCCCAAAGCAAATGATAACGCGTTCCCATCTCCAAACTTACCCGGACCCACCTGAAACGTCGCCAGGAACTCAACAGTCAGCTCCACATACTGATGGTCAGTCGGAGTCAACGCCCTCCGCCAGCGGTCAGTCACTAGCCCTCTAATCCGCTCTAGCTGCCCAAGCTGAGCCAACAGTCCCCAGTCGATCGTGCGATGATGCAACAACGGCATCTCAATGAACCTCCTCATCTGCCTGTCCTCGTGCGAGTCACGCTCGAACCTCAGCAGCGAGTGGTGTGCGTGGTTCCTCCTCGCGACGGGCGACAGCAGCACATCAGCCTCAGGTAATATCTCCGGCCCCCAATAGCTAATAATCCTCCGCCTAAATGGGGGGACCGGTATCGCAGCATCCGGCTCTCCACGTCGCCTCCTCTTGGGACCGCGTGTCCCAGAACTAGACCCTTGTCGGTCCGACATCCTGAAATCAACAAGTTAGCACAAGATAACAATAATCATATAAAACCGGGCCTTCCTGCAATTGATTTCCACATTCACAAACTATTTTTGGATTTTTCGATTTTTTTTTTTTTTTTTTTGGTTTTTTCAAAAATTTTATAAAGAAAAACAAAATTAAACGAAACAGAAAACAAAATTTAAAACTAAAAATCAAAAACGACAAAAATTGGGATTTTTGAAAAATATGAAAAATTCTGTGAAAATCCACCCTGGGCGTACCGCCCAAAAATAGTGAAATTGGGGCGGTACGCCGCCCAATTTGGAACAGGAAACCCTAAAATCGATTTGGGGCGTACCGCCTCCAATGTTGGAGATCCGGGCGGTACGCCGCCCAATCTGGAGCGCAAAAAAATAAAATCGGTAGACTATCAATCCACACTCCGACAACCTCATTTATCTCACCCAATTCGATCATTGCATCGGTTATTCACTAAGGAGAAACAAAATATAACCTAAAACTAAAACCGAAACAAAACCTTTACAAACACACCAACAAAAAGTAAAATGGGAACCTGGGCAAGCTCGGGATGAACTGACAAATCAACAGCGCCGCGGTGGCCGTGTAATCGGTCGGCGACGATGGTGCGTGTGGTTGTTGGCGGCGGTGGAGCGGAATCCTAAAGATGGTGGTCGTGGGCGCCGACGGTGTGTGATGCTCGACGGCGGTGGTGGTCGAGTGGGTAGCAGGTGTGGCAATGGCGGTTGGTTGATGGTCGAGAGAAAACGGGGGGTGGAGCGGTGGTTGGCGGTGGGTTTTGATAAACAGACCCGCCGCTCGAGTTTTATATTTTTTTTTTCGTGTTCCAAAATCCAGGCGTACCGCCCAAAGTTGAATGGATTAGGGCGTACCGCCCGTGTTTTAAAATCTGCAATATTTGAGAAAAAATTCGGGCGTACCGCCCAGGATAAGGTCACCTTGGGCGTACCGCCCATGCCCTATTTTGGCAGAAAGTTTTGAAAATTTGGGACCTCAAAAATTTTCTATCTCTGGGAACAACACCACTTTTTACACCACCGAGCATGTGTACTGCAAAATTTTCATTAAAACTTACCTCGAATGCAGCTATCAGCACAAATCCAATCCCGAGCTTCCCGATTTCCTGAAAAACACACCAAAAACGTAAAATCTAACAAAACTACAAAAAACACATGAAAATAAAACGAAAAAACAAACCGCTGGGTTGCCTCCCAGTTAGCGCTAAGTTTTTAAGGTCTTCAGCCA
>JBCNJP010012421.1:0-13851 GCA_039602395.1 Deinandra increscens subsp. villosa
TTTTTAATTGGGGAGAAATAAATGTGGTCTATATTAAGTTGTATCATTTGCACGTGGATTTTCTATTCTGGTTACATGTTACTCAGTTCTTCTTAACGGGTTGCATGAGACACTATGCATTAGTCGAGCTAATTATGTTTGAAAAACCCTACCCGCATTAGTCGCGCTAACTATGTTTGTAGGCCAGAACGGGTATATAATTGACCTAATTTCTACTTCCATTTTGTGGGATGCATGATGCTCGGGGGGGGGGGGGGAGTTTACTAGTCAAGTGTCGGTTCCAATGACTCATCGCGATTGTTATATGTGTCCGATTAACACGGTCACGTAAAGTAACAAGTAGTGTAAACCATGGAACATATTTTTCTATCGTTTGCATTTTATACTTATCTAAACCTCAGAACTCATCAGGATTATTGTTGACCCGTTTTTAACATGTTTTCTTAAGTAATTAGGCGATATATATTGGGCACACGCATGATAGGAATCACTACACTTATATGGGACTGTTTTCTCTGTCACGTCATAAAATATTTTTAAACATTATTTACTTATGCTTCTAAAACTCTTTTATGATGTAAAATCCATCTCGTTTAGTTTTTCAATGGGCTTTCAAATGATAACATGACTACGTATTTTCGAACCACTCTCTTAGAGTTGTTCGATATTTCTGTGCCCTTGATTCATGACGTCCCGATCCCGTGGGGTTGACCATTGTGGTTGGGGTATGACACTATGTAAGTTAAAGAGGAAGTTTATATGTGCTATAGATATTTCTCTTAACGTGAAACCAAAGTTTGTAAATTAAATAAATAGTTAAACGGTATCCTAGAATGTGGAATGAAAAAATTGTTAGTGTTTTAGTTGAATATGACTTTGTTCAAAGCAAATGTGATTATTCACTGTTTGTCAAACTAAAAACTCATCTTTTTTGGTCCTAATTTTCTACATAGATGATATTATTATAAGTGAGAATGATTTACAAGAAATAAATGAAGTCAAAGAGTTGGTGAGTACAAAAATTTTAATAAAAGATTTAGGTATAATAAAGTATTTTCTTGGAATTGAGGTTCTAAAGTTTGAACATGGAGTCTGTTTGTCCCAAAGGAAATGTTGTATTGATTTACTTGTTGAACTTTGTCCTACTAGGTGCAAATCTATCAACACACCCATTGAATAACATCATATGGTGACAAATTTGTGTAAAAAAGATAAGTCGGGTGCAAACCTATCAACACACACATTGAATAACATCATATAGTGTGATAAATTTGTGTAAAAAAGAGAAGTCAGTTTTGACTAACATTATTGGTTTCAAAAAACTTGTTGGGAAACTAATTTATCTATCTTATACTTGCCCTGATACTTCTTAGGCTGTTCAATTTCTAATCCAGTACATGTACAACCCCACGAACACTCATTTATAGCTTGCACTTCGGTTACTTCAATATCCAAAAAATTCTCCAGGTATAGGTATATTATTTAGTAAAGGCTTTGGCCTTAACATTCGAGCTTATGCTGACTCTAACTGGGCTAAATGTCTTAATACAAGACGTCTATCATTGGTTTCAGTATGTTTCTAGGTCAGTCAGTTGTCTCTTGAAAAACTAAGAAATAAGGAACCATCTCAAGATCATCCACTGAAGCCGAATACAGATCCTTGTGCGCTACTGTTTGGGATGATATTTCGGGATCCTCGGCGGAAGCTCAAGTGGTCAAGTATCCTCAGACGGGTTGAGAATCCTGATAGGTTCGGGCATCCTGAATTACAGTTATCGACTAACCGCTATGTTGTTCCTCGTATTTATTTGCTTGCAGGTAAAGAAAACGTGTAAAACAAGCCTAAAGACTCGGACAAAGACTAAAGAACGTGGACTAAGTGGTCCACAACGTTCATATTGACTTAATGGGAAGAATCCCTAAAATATAGGACAGTTGGTTGTTTTATTTCAGGATCCTTGCCGGAAGCTCAAGTGGTTCAGTATCCTGACAGGTTCGGTATCCTGAAATGCAGTTATCGACTAACCGTTTCAATTGTCCACGTGTCCTAATTAATTGCAGGCTTAAATGGACGTGTAAATGAAGGCTAAAGACCAGGTCAAGCATTAAAGAACGTGCCATAACTGACTCCTAACGTTCACAAGGACTTGGTGGAAGAATCCCTTATTTTTAGCACTTCTTGTTATTACTTTGTAACTATATAAACCGGCTTTGTGATCGATGATAGGGACCAGATACCACACACACTCACCAAATACTCTCTGTAACACTTAGATTTCGATCACAATAGCTCAACACTTGTAATTCTTCATTTCGTTATCAATAAAATTGACTAGGAGGCGAGCTATTCGGCCGGCTCCCGAGGTTTTTATCCAGGATTCCCAGAGGCAACTCGAAGGATTCTGGAGTTTTCCTCGCTAAATCATCGTGTCACCATCCTAACTTGGATTACTTGCTCATTTGATCATTAAGCACTCTACCTCACAATCTAAGTTTGGAATACGAAATTCCTTTGTGAATTTTTGACCAAAACAGTTTGGCGCCCACCGTGGGGCGAGTGGTGCTTTATTCTAAGAAAATTCCATTCATCATCCGCTCTATTTGATCTCCAATCTCGAAAATGTCAAACCAACAGATGACTGTTTCGGCCTCTACATCGTCCGCCATCCCTCCTCTTCCTTCCCTTCCAGGAAGCCAGAAGAAGACTAATGACCGTCGGAAGAAAGTGGACGAGCAGCCGAGAAAAACTGACTATCCTGTCTTCACAGGATCTCAGGTTCAATCTGTTGATCCTGTTATTACTAACAATGATTTGTTTTCCTTGATTAAACAGGTGAAAAATCAAATGGATCAGCAAGAAAAAACCAATCAAACGGTGATGAAGGAGATTGAAGAGCTTAAGAAATCTAGGAAACCCGTGGAGGAACAAAGTCCTCTGTTTCCCAGGCATCTCGACTTCAATGCTTCAGGATCCTCAGATCCGTCTCGCTACAGTTACAAATTAGCATCAGGCTTCACTACAGCCCCTACAATGACTTCTCAGGCCGCTGGATATGCAGAGAGTACTGCTGGATTCTCAGGAGCTGTCCCACCAGAATCCTCACAGACACGCTACAAGGGTCCTTGGTTTCCACCACTGTTGGGGACCTCAGCCTCGCCGTCTCAAGGATATCCCTTTTCTGTTAGGAATCCAAGCCAGGATCCCCAGGGATATCCATACTCTAACCCTTCTGTTTCTGTAGGAATCTTCAAGACCAGCTCCTCAGAAGTGCATGATGGTGACGTCATCCCCATGCAAACAGCAGCCACTACAGAGCCGAGCATCCCAACGAGCTATGGATATAATCCCAGGATCCCAGTCCAGAATCCTGGCCCAGGTAATGTGTCCAATTCAATTCCTATCGTTTCTAACCAGGGTGCTCCTTATGATGCAGGTATTCATCCAAGTATCGCTAGGGAGCTCCAGAAGTTGAAAGAAATGATATCAAATGTTCCAGGGATCCTGAAACCTATTCCTGAGGTTCCTTTGGAAAGCCACAAGATCTCTAGATTTACTTGGCCAATATCCCAAGTGGAGATCCCGAAACGCTTCCAAACTCCAAGTATGAAGCTTTACGATGGAACCACAGATCCTGAAGAACACGTAGCACATTACCGGGAGCGTATGGAGATCAATCCTATTCCGACAGAAATCAAAGAAGCCTGTCTATGCAAAGGCTTCGGATCAACCTTAACGGGACCAGCCATGAAATGGGTACTGAGCATTCCTCCTAACACTATTACATCATTTTCTCATTTAGTTAACCTGTTTAACAATCAATTTTCTTGCAGCAGGACCTTTGAGAAGCTCACAGGTGACCTGTACCGAATAATTCAGAAGCCAGATGAGCCTCTCAGGGAATACATTGCCAGATTCGGACGAGAATCTCTTGAGATTCCTAATCTGGATATGGCAGTAGCAGTAGAAGCCTTTAAAATGGGGCTCTCAAAGGATTCACGTTTCTATGATGACCTTGTCATGGCTCCTTGTAGGAACCTTGATGAAGTACGCAGCAGGGCTTTGAGGTTTATCCGTTTGGAAGATGACAAGAGAATCCAGCAAAGATTGGACGTTCTTAAATATGATACCAACAGCAAGAAGGCGGAATCCCCCGGGAAGCCGTATAGATCTCGTCCATACTCCAAACCGGAGAATCATAAAGTCAATGCTGCTGACCAAGACGATGATGATGAAGAGTACCCTAAGGTATCTGAATACTGTTTTTCAGTTGAAATTGGTGGTTTGATGTGTACTATGCAGGACCTAGGTGAAAAGGCAAGATAGCCCAGGAAGGATACCAAATAAGGATCCTGGAAAGACAAGACCAAGTGGTGTGCCTTCCATGAAGATTTTGGCCACCTAACAGATGAATGTATAGCACTCCGAAAGGAAATCAGCTATCTACTCAGCAAGGGGCATCTTAAAGAGTTGATAGGAAGAAAGAAGGTCAAGACTCAGGAAGCCGACAAGGTGCCTCAGAGAGCAGCTTCTCCACCACAGGATGCGCAGATAATCAGCTTCATCTCAGGAGGCTCCGACATCTGCGGCACTTCGTATTCCTCAGCCAAAAAGCATGCTAAGGAATCCAAATCTGAACAGGGTGACAGACCTGTCCGGACGTTGTCACACCCCCAAAATTCCCACGCGCGACAATGCGCCGCAGGGAGCGTGACAAACCAGGATCGAACACATTAGCCATACGAACAGTCTATATGCAATGTAAAAGTAAAACCAGAGTAAATGCGTTTTTAAATGCGGAAGCGTAAACGACAAAGTTGTAATAATTGTTCAAGCGCCAAAACATGCGCAAACCAAAAGTTAATAAGTTTGATAAATAAATAAGTCTATGATGCATGCATGGTAACAGTAATCCTTATGTGGTGCATCCTAGCTCGTGGCAGACAATCCAGTTTAGCGACCTGAGATATAACATGCTAAAGTGTCAACACAATGGTTGGTGAGTTCACAGGTTTATCAGTTCAATAACATTTCAAGTTCAGTTTAAGATTGACCGTTCAATAACGTCAAGTTGTAAGAGCATAATCACTATTATATATCAAATAGCTAGCTAGGCTATATACATGAAACTTCGCACGTTGACGGTCACCGAAGCTAACAGTTGTTCATAGTTTGCCTTGTTGTGTTTAGGACGAATATAACACCCGTTCGATATCCAATCGTGTCAGAGCGACTGACCCGGGTGGGGTTTGTCAGACCCAGTAGTACTACAATATATTTCCCGCTATCGTCATTAATACTAACGGTACCATAGGAAGGACTTTGTTGTATAGTGTGCTACAAGTACTTCAAGTGATATATAAAAGTCTAATTATCTCAGTTGTGTAAATCATGCATGTTAATCTCCCCCAAAGGATTAAAACAGTAAAATGGGGCCGTGAAACTCACCTTAGGTTGCTCAGCAAAGATTCCAGATAAAACAGTTAATTCAAGTAGCAAGAACGAGTCTTGTGCAAGCAATCAATCACCTAACGAGCATACGAATATAAGTGGGTGTTCTAAACTATTAAATCTAACGTAAACGATAAAAACGAATGATTGTGGAATTCAAAACAAGTCGAGGATGGCACATGTGCCAAATCCGAGCGATTATCGAAATAACGCGAGAAAATACATTATATACCAATATTATATATTATATAGTTCAAGGGTTTTAAAAAAAATAAAAATAAATATATATATATATACATATTTAACTAAATGTTCGAGTGACGTAAATAACGAAATTTGCGAGGAAAAAGTATATTTATATATATTAAGGGTTATCATAAAAATATTCGATTAATAAAAATCCAACGGCATAAGTTTACATATTATTCTACCCAAAATATATATATGTTTACATATATATATATTTTTTTAACCAAAACGTTATGTCAATATATATTTTTGTATAGATGTTGGAAATATATTTTAATTTAGGATAATAAGTTAAACATGATTTACGGGGTTTAAATGTCTCAATTATAAATCTACGGGTTTAAACATTCATAAGAAATTGTTTTAAACAAGTTTTAGTTTGAACCAACTCCTTCATTAACATATAAAAATAAAACAGAAAAACATGGGGGTCGCAAGGGTCGAACCCGCGACCTCCCCATTCACAGTACAACACCCAAACCACTCCGCCAAGACTGCCTTTTGTTTAAGAATCCGGAACAAAACCTTTTATACAGCAAAGGGTGGCTAGAACGAATTTAAAAGGAAAACAGGAAAATAAAACGCAACGGGTTTAGAACCCGCGACCTCGACGTTACAGCCCAGCGCCCAGACCATTGTGCCAGATTGGCGTCTGGTAATCTACTCGACTTCTATTTTATTTAACATATACCCAACGCATGTCATCTTCTTCAACATAGAACTCCGGTGACCGGAACCCTAACTCCGGTCGCCGGAAAATCGCGAAACTCAAATAAAACACGTAAAAATATGCGACTAGCATTAAGGATTCATTACCTCGAGTCGGAGATGAGAGAAAATGAGTTTTTGACACCGAAATCAATCCCGAAACTTCACCGCGAACACCGAGCACGCTAACGAAATTCAAATCGGTTTGCTCCTGGATACTCGTCGGGAACTCGCGATCACCAGGACGTATCAGAAGATGGCTAGGCAGTGGAAGATTCTAGCCGGACTTCGAGTTCACCGTAAAAATGAAAAACGAGAGAAAGACGAGAGATGCGAGAGAGGGAGTGAGCAGGGAGTATGAGGGACTAGGATGTGAATGATTGTGATGCTTTAACCCTATCATTGAATCAGGAGTTAATGTGGGTTGAAACGAACGGGCGGTGATGATGATCGGTCGAAACCGATCATCGGGTTTAATTTCACGTAACCGTCCATCATTAAATCAAGTTTGAAGAATGACTATTCCAGTCCCTCAAGGTATTACAAATGTGGATACATAGTTTAAGTAGTTACATAAACAGTCCTCCATATTTTATCTAATAGAATGAAGTTTAGAAAATGACAGAAAGGGTCCCTCAAGTTACAAGGGGGTTAACGGAACGCTAACGAGGTTAACGAAAAGCGTTTAAACGATTGAATATACGAAGGACATCAAATTATATAGATCGTATAACGTTAATAGGAAAATATAAACTTAGACGGCTACATAAAATCATAAATAATAATTCCCAATTCTCCATTTAAATTCACATAAAATCATAGATTTTAAATCTATAACTTATATATTTAAAGTACATAAATTTATGAATAATGCCATGTAATTAAAATTCCTTTAACTACACAAAATTATAAATATCATTAAATCATATATATTTTAGTTCCACATAAAATCATAAAATTCCAAACGTTTAAATTTCCGTGCATGCTCGTAGTGATTGATCACACAAAACCCTAATGCTAAAGTCAACAAGTCAACACAGTTAAGCACATAAATGTTCATACAACATTTAATACGTTTTACGTTTAGTTAATGCTAGAAAGTGACCTGAAAAGTCGGATTGTCACAGTATCCCCTTGTTGAAGAATTTTCGTCCTCGAAAATTGCGTAACGCGGTAAAAGTTAATGAGCTAGACACAAAGAAAAAGAAAAGGAAAATTCTTAGTCGTCACATCATCCCCTTGTTGAAGAATTTTCGTCCGCGAAAATTAAACCAGTACCTGAACTAGACGAAGGCTGATCCTTGAATAGTCTGGGATATTTCTTCATCATCTGATCTTCGCGTTCCCAAGTGAATTCAGGACCATGTCTCGAGTTCCAACGAACTTTAACGATTGGAATTTTGCTACGCTTTAACTGTTTAACCTCCCGGTCCATAATTTCCATCGGTTCTTCGATAAATCGAAGTTGTTCGTCCACACGCAACTCCTCGAGTGGAGTGATTAATGTCTCATCCGCTAAACATTTCTTTAAATTCGACACGTGAAAAACGTTATGTACCCCACTTAGTTCTGCTGGTAAGTTTAGTTCATATGCTGATAGACCAACTCTATTAACAATCTCGAATGGCCCAATGTATCTTGGGTTTAACTTACCACGTTTACCAAAACGCACTACACCTTTCCAGGGTGAGACCTTTAACAAGACCTTGTCTCCTTCCTTAAATTCCAAAGGTCTTCGCCGTTTATCAGCATAACTTTTCTGTCTATCTCGTGCAGCTGCCATACGATTACGAATTTGCACGATTTTCTCTGTTGTCTCGAGTACTAACTCAGGACCTGTGAGTTGACTGTCACCAACTTCCGCCCAACAAAGAGGTGATCTACACTTTCGCCCGTAAAGTGCTTCAAATGGAGCTACACCGATACTGGTGTGATAACTGTTGTTATAGGAGAATTCCACTAAGGGTAAGTGTTTATCCCAACTTTCACCAAAATCAATCGCACATGCCCGCAGCATGTCTTCAAGGGTTTGAATGGTCCTTTCACTTTGGCCATCGGTCTGAGGATGATATGCAGTACTCATATCCAGACGCGATCCCAATGCTTCATGTAGAGATTCCCAACATTTGGACGTAAATCGAGCGTCTCGATCTGATATAATAGAAACTGGTACTCCATGTCGCGAGACGATCTCCTTAAGATAAAGTTTGCCTAATGTCTCGGAGGTATCAGTTTCCTTGATCGGTAGAAAATGTTCCGACTTAGTTAAGCGATCAACAATTACCCAAATTGTATCACATTTGCTTGCTGTACGGGGTAACTTTGTGATAAAATCCATGGCGATACCCTCCCATTTCCACTCGGGAATTTTTGGTTGTTGAAGTAACCCTGCCGGTTTTTGGTATTCCGCCTTAACCTTGGAACAAGTCAAGCACTTGCTTACGTAAGTGGCAATGTCAGCTTTCATCTTAGGCCACCAGTAAATCAGTTTCAAATCTTGGTACATCTTATCCGAGCCTGGATGAATAGAGTAACGAGACTTATGGGCTTCATCCATAATCAATTCCCTCAAGTTTCCATACACGGGAATCCATATTCGGTTCGTACAATACCGGATACCATCGGATCTAACTTCCAGTAATTTATCCATACCCCGCAAGGATTCTAACTCCATGTTCTCAGCTTTGAGTGCTTCGAGTTGTGCATTCCGGATCTGATCAGGTAATCCTGTATGAATAGTAAGTTGCAACGCACGAACTCTTCTAGGCTTGGGGTTATCCTTCCGACTTAAGGCATCAGCTACCAAATTAGCTTTGCCTGGATGGTATCTAATTGCGCAATCGTAGTCATTAAGAAGTTCCACCCAACGACGTTGTCTCATGTTCAACTCTTTCTGAGCAAAGATATGCTCGAGACTTTTGTGATCAGTGTAGATAGTACACTTTGTACCATATAGATAATGTCTCCAAATTTTCAACGCGAAAATGACTGCTCCCAACTCCAAATCATGAGTTGTATAATTCTGCTCGTGAATCTTTAACTGGCGAGAGGCATAAGCTATGAATTTCTCCCTTTGCATCAACACGCAACCTAATCCTTGCTTCGATGCATCACAATACACCACGAAATCATCACTACCCTCTGGTAGGGATAATATTGGCGCACTACAAAGTTTCTGCTTTAGTAGCTGAAAAGCGGCGTCATGCTTTTCATTCCAGTTATACGCCGTTCCTTTATGCGTTAGCGCCGTAAGAGGTTGGGCTATCTTTGAAAATCCCTCAATAAATCGTCTATAATAACCTGCCAAACCAAGAAATTGGCGAATTTCCGTGGGTGTCTTAGGTGCAGGCCAATTCTTATTTGCCTCAACTTTGATTGGATCAACGTGAATCCCCTGATCATTCACGATATGACCAAGAAATTGCACCTCACGCATCCAGAAATCACACTTTGAAAATTTTGCATACAATTGCTCCTTCTTGAGTAACTCTAAGATCAAACGAAGATGTTGTTCGTGCTCCTCTTTAGACTTAGAATAAATCAGAATATCATCAATGAAGACGATGACGAATTTATCGAGATATGGCTTGCAAACACGATTCATCAAGTCCATGAAAATCGCTGGTGCGTTGGTTAACCCTGTAGGTCCGAAAATCAACCAAGGACACGATATTTAATCAAATACGAGTGCGGAATCCTCGTATAAGATCGGTTCAAGAAGAGAAAAGAGAAGAAACACGAAGAATACTTGATCTTTGCACACAAGAAAGCTTGTCGGGTACAAAAACAGGAAATCGTAATCACTCTCTAATCTCGGGTTTACGATTACGATCGTAAACACTAAAAGGCAACCCTCAAGAATCGTAATCAGCAACCCCTTACAATGTAGAACCACATGGGTTTATATAGGGATCCCTAATGGACCTTAAACCCTGATAGTAAACCCAATGGTAAACCCCAAGCCCAATAGTAAACCCAACCAAACTAGTCTACTAATCTAATAAACCCTCTAAGCCCAGCCCAACATATTTAATATCATCCCATACTCAAAACACCCTTTGCCGCTTCATTCACACAACCAAGTTAAGAACAGTACCTTTCGTGCTGAATTTTACCTTTTACCTCTCAATGAGACATACCTTCCATTTATAGGTTACTTGACATGACATGAAGATACGTCTCCTAAACTGTGCCTGGAACAATCACTTATCAACAAACAAATTAGTAATAAAAACGTTAGTGATAATCCTCCTTGATCGTTCCTGCACAGAGTGAGAGATTAGTTAGCCAGTGGTACCCAGGCCATTGTTTTTCTGGGTACACCTGAGGAATCAATGAATGAAACTTCTTTTAAAAACATTCCTTTTGAAAAATCAGGAAGTTGTGATGATTCGGTTGTAGCTGCCTTGACTTTTGGCTTCCAAATTCCAGGTGATTTAACATTTGTTTTAGTCACTTTTGGAGTTGTGACCTTAGGTATTTCAACCTTCTTCATTTTAGATTCACTTTTCAAAACAGTTTTTGTTTTAGTCACCTTTTGAGTTGTGACTTTAGGTATTTCAACCTTCTGCATTTTAGAAATATTTTTCAAAACAGTTTTAGTTACCTTGGGAGGGGCAACTTTGGGTTTTTCAAGTTTTGATTGCTTTGAAAATGGTTTAATCACCTTTTTCTGAAAATTTTGGTAACTTGGAAAGCTGTTGTTTTGATTTAAAGATTTTCTTTCAGCTTTGGCAGCGCCCCAATGTTGATCAGAGGGTTTAACCTTAGGAGTAACAGTCTTCATTGCCTTAGGTTTCTGCACCATCATCGGCTTAGACTTCACAGACTCCTGAGATGAAACCCTTTGACTTTTTGGAAAGTAGGGTTCATAGGGGCGATAAAGACAGTTTCTAGCAATATGACCAGCGATGCCACAATAAAGCAAGTCTGCTTCTTTAGATAGAAGTCAGACGTGTACCCATTTGTCTTTGGTGGCTGATATGGAGCTGGTTTGCCTTGTGTCTGCTTCTTTGCTTTGACAGCTGCTTCAGATTTGACTTTCTACTGGTTTGTCGAAGCCTGTGTCGAACCTGTCTTTACTGTCTTTGTGCCTCCTTGATTCTTTGACGTTGAAGCATCATTCTTGCAATTACAACGGCAACTGCATGATCCAACTGAAGAAATGGGAGACACAACTACTCCCTTGAGTTTTTCATTTTTCACCCCAGCTGTTGGCTTCACACTCGGATGCTTGATGGTGATCTTTGGCTTCTCAACTTTTGCTTCACCTATCACTCCATCAGTTAGTCCCTTGAACTTGGAGGAGAAGGATGGTAAGTCATACCCAACATCTGGTTCTTGGTCAAACATAGATCCAGTTGTCATAAAGATCTTCCCCTCAGGCCGGGTCGTCAAGATCACCTTTTCCCTTTTGACTTCGTCAATTACTTTGAAGCATGGGGTTTCAATTTTTAGGGTATGGTTTCAACTCTACCCCAGCTTCATCAGACTTGGAGCTATGACATCTGTTATACACCTGGCACTCAGCATCATCTCTTGATACATCCTCTATTCTCCCTTCACCATATGTCATGGTTGCCTCGTTGTCTATTTCCTCTTGGGTCAATGGTGTAGTTCCAACCAAGACACTATCAATAGGAGGAGCAGCTTCTTTATAATCAGACTTGGTTCGTTCAACTTGATCCTCACTAAGGAGCATTCCTATAATGTCTCTGGGAACTGGTGGAGGAATAATGCTGTTTGCAGCCAGGGCCTTATCAGTCTTAGCTGACCCAAATCCAGGTGTGTGTTTCCCAACTTGACCAGTCACAACAGCATGTGACAATTCCTTTCCAGCATCAAGCATTCTTTTGCTTCTCATTTGATTCATATCAAGTTTAACTTGCAACTCATTGTTCTTATGTGTGAGCTCATCTACCTGCTTCCTAAGCTCAGCTATTTCTAACTTAGCGTCATCATACAGATAAGCGTTCTCAGTTGCAAGGTTCTTATATTTCACTATGTCTAATTTCTGAGCTTTAATCTTCTCCTCATTCTTTTGCCATCTACCCTTGAATGAACTCCTTTCGCATTTTACCTCAAACAGTTCTGACTGAAAATTTTTACAGATTTGCCTAAGTCCAGGAATTAATCGAGCACATGTAGGATTCGGGCATATCTTAGTTTCGTCAACTTCATCTAAGAAAGCATCCTTGTCCTCAACCATATTCTTTTCTTCAACCACTGAACTCATTATGCAGCTTCTGAAAATTTTGAAAAAATCAGCAAAAACGGCAAAAATGGCAAAATCACTATTCAAAGAATAGTGTCAGAAACTTAAAACTGAAAAATGGAGGCCTTCGGAGTGGAATTTGGGGGTCCAAACGAGCTCCCCTGGACGTTAGTCAGGGGTAATTCTGGGGCTCAGTGTCACGAACATCGTGTTCAAATTTGAGCTTCTAACTCCAAACGAGTCAAAAGTTACGTCCGTTTCCGTGAAGGTGTGAAATAGTGACTTTTTGCCGCAAATACTGTTTCCGATCGTAAACACTGTTTACGATCGTAATCTCCCGTTTACGATTGAGACAAAACAGCTGGTCGTAATCTCCTGATCGTAAACACACAAACCGCCTCAAAGAATCGTAAACGTGATTACGATAGCCTGATTACGATCCCACAAGTCGTAAACACCCAATTACGATCCTGCAAAGTCGTAAACGCCGTATACGATGAAAGTACAATCGTAAACTCGTTTTTCCAGGTCGTAAACACCTTAAAAATCAGATCTTGATGTCGTAAACTCGCTGATGATGAAGATCTTCAACAAACACGATCGTAAACACACCAAAAACCCAGAACACGCAATCGTAATCACCAAAACTTGAAGAACACAACAGCAGCAGCAGCAGTCGTAAACTCCTAAAACCTTCAAATCTTCAACAGAACTCGAACACAAACCCAGCAAAACACTTGAATCTATATCGTGAGAGCCTCGAATCTAAGATTCTTGGCTCTGATACCAATTGTAGGTCCGAAAATCAACCAAGAACACGATATTTAATCAAATACGAGTGCGGAATCCTCGTATAAGATCGATTCAAGAAGAGAAAAGAGAAGAAACACGAAGAATACTTGATCTTTGCACACAAGAAAGCTTGTCGGGTACAAAAACAGGAAATCGTAATCACTCTCTAATCTCGGGTTTACGATTACGATCGTAAACACTAAAAGGCAACCCTCAAGAATCGTAATCTGCAACCCCTTACAATGTAGAACCACATGGGTTTATATAGGGATCCCTAATGGACCTTAAACCCTGATAGTAAACCCAATGGTAAACCCCAAGCCCAATAGTAAACCCAACCAAACTAGTCTACTAATCTAATAAACCCTCTAAGCCCAGCCCAACATATTTAATATTACAAGCCTCATAATCTAGCCTCTACAAACCCAAATGGCATAAC